>CAJNOL010000751.1:50619-105756 GCA_905250125.1 Rotaria sordida
TCAATCGCACAATATTTTTCTACTGCGGTTAGTATGTTTCTCTCTCTGCTTCTCTACTATATGATTTCTATCTTTATTTTAGAAGAGATTGAAAATGAATACATCAAGGTATGAAACATTGTTGCAAGCAAATAAATTCATTTGACGTATGGCGACTTCTCTTTTTCTTTTTTTTCCCCACTCTTGATTTGTTTGTTTAAGACAATGACATTTTCTTTTTTTTCATTTTCAGAATATATGTTAGACGACGATAAAGACAAACAAGTATCATGGCAGCAACAATACTTTGTTTGCACATTCATTCGAACGAGTCATATGGAAATTTTCAATTGAATTCAATTTTTCTATAACTACATTTATATTTTTAATAATAGATTTTTATATTTTGATAAATATAATTAATTAATTTATTAAGAAAATACGAAACAAGAGAAAAAAAGGATGTGTAGAACAATGGATTATTCATAAAAATAACAGCAGAGCGAAACAAAAAAAGATTTTTAATCTAAAGAAAAAAAACAAATGATGAAATTTTGTTTTTTTTTTCTGTAAATTAAAACGAAGTATAAAGAAACAAAAAAAAGAAGATATTTCATGTAATTCAGATGTCACTTCAAGTATCATATTTTCTGATTGGTTGTTAATTTAACGAAAGATAATCAAGACATTGTTCAAAACATTCATTCTTTGTTGTGTAACGGTTTTTTTTTTCGTATCTTCAATTTGTTGAAATTTCAGACAAACGTTTCTTTTGTAAGAGGTCCAAGAAGGAAAAAAAGAACATGCCTTTAACTGATCAACAATTACGTCAAGAATTACTTAATTATGGTGAAACTGTTCCACCAATAACACAACGTAATCGTGAACAACTTCGTGCACGACTTGAACAACTTCGATCACGAACACGTTCACCAACTAAGAGTTCACCATCACGTACACGTGCTAATATATCGACAACAACACATTCACGACCTAAACATGGTTTAATTGAATTAAGTGATTCAGAAACAGATACGTCATCTGCGGAATATTCTACATTACGTCGTCCAGGACGAGAAACACATATTCAAACACGTTCGATTGCTGTAGGACGAGATTCAGATCGATCAAATACATTACCAATATCAACTGTAGCTGTTGATGTTGAACAATCAAGTAAGTATTTTTGTTATTAATTTATTATAAGATGTTGGAAATACAAAAAATTAAAGCAGAATTTTTTTTTATATGGTTAGATAGAGTGTGATGAGCTGATCAAAAATATTTATATATTTTAATTCGATTGGAATGAGTTTTTAGAAGAAAAAATTTCAAAACTGAATCTAGGAAAGTTATTTATAAATACCTTTTTAATTTCGTATTTTCGGCACCTTATAAGGAATCTTGTTATTGATTTTTTTTTTTAGTTGCTCGTCATCGTCGTGAAATTCAACAATTAATTGATTCAGCACGTGATAGAACTCGTGCTGCAAGTGCAAATATGTCTTCTGAACAATATGAACCATCGAAAACAATAACATCAACTCGTCCAAATTCAATGACATCATCTCGTTATACACCATCAATTAAAACTGATCTAAAAAAAATGATTAAACAACCATCATGGTTTAATCGTTTACGACAAACAATTGAATTATTTTGGAAAACAAATAAAAATGTTATTACAGATGTATTAAAAGCTTTATTTGTTGGTTTAATTCTTGCTTGTGGACTTATTGTTCTTAAAAATAAATTAGGTGATATTATTCCACGACATAAAGGTAAATTTGTTAATGAATTTTGTATTTAAGATTTTGATTTTTTTTTTGTACTGGTTGTAGGAATTACTTGTACTCCTGATAATGCGGTAAGATTTTTTGTTTGTTTGTTTGTATAGTTGATAATACTATATTTAAGACCGACTGTGATGATATGATACCAATAATTAATTCACTACGAAAACATCTTCAAATTCGACTTGGTAATTATGAAAAAAATGATTAAAAACAAATTTTTTTATATTTTGATTATATATCTTTTATTTTAAGGTGAAGTTGAATGTCGTTTTCGTCCAAAAAATGAACGTCATGTAACAAAACCTGAAATAAATAAATATTTAGATGACAAAGTAATTTAAAATTAAATTCATTGATTTTTTTATATATATATACAAAAAATTCATAGGGATTTAAATTTGAATCGAATTCTGAAGAACGATGGAAAACATTAATTACTTATATATTGGATAAACCAGTTGATGATATCTTGTAAGTTTATGTTATCTTTGAAAATAAGTAGAGATATACTGAGATTGTTAGGATTAAGATTACAGGAAGATCTTTAAATATGAATATGCTTTTCGATTGAGATGATGTGCTTACAATGATCATGTCAATTGAAGTATTATCTTGATTTTGATTAGAAAAATTCGAGTTGAGAATGTTGAATTTTCCAATCCTAAGAGATATATGCAACAAAAATAATAGTATCCATTTTTTTTTTGAACTATTTAGAGTATTGAATAATCAAAATGAACAAGTGCAAGATATTAATAGTGCACACAAATTAGCGGCAACAGAAGGAATTCATTCATTATTATGTCGTACTCGTAGAAGTGTTAATTCAGTAATGCAACATTTAGCTTGGCTTGTATTAGGTAATGAATTTTTTTTGTTTCATTTAATTTTATAAATGATTAATCTTAATTTTTTTTTGTTTAGGTACAACTGGTCTTCTAGCATTAGTTTGGTTTATTAAACGACGTTCAAAACAAAATGAAGAAAGTGAAAATACATATAAAAATTTTATAGAAAAAATTACTAATTTACTTGAAAATCAATATGAAGAACATTTACATAATCCAGAAGTAAAACCATGGCTTGCTATAAGTCATATTCGTGATATGCTTATTCCAGTACAAGATCGGTTAGTAATAATATATTCTTTTTTTTTTTTGTTTTCGTATATAAATTTTTTTTTGTAATATTTATTTAAGTAAACGTTTAAAAAATCTTTGGGAACGAGCTAAAAAACAAATAAGTGAACATGAATCACGTATACGTGCCGAATCACAATTAATACATGGTGAAGAATTTGAAGTTTGGCGATGGATACAACCACGTTCATCAAATCCATCACCAACAAGACAACAACGAACGGTTAATTAAAATGAACTTGAAATCTCTTTTTAAAATGAATCTATTTTTTGTTATTTTAGGAATCACCACATAATTCAAATGAAGAAAGTTATGTTTATATGCCACCTGATGTTGGTCTTACAGAATGTCTTAAATTACGAAATTTCTTTGATCCAAATGGGTATGAATTATAATATAATGATGATGATCAGAGATCGTTGCGGAAGATTTATTTGCAAGAAAATAGTTGAATTTTGTAAAAGATGATTAAGGTCCTGTTGATCTCGGCTGGATTCAAAGTTTTATTTTTTTGTCGGATTCGGGTCCATAATTTTAATTTTTTTCGAGGTCGGATTCAACCTTTTATTTTTTGTTGGGCCCGATTACACGTTTTTATGGACCCGCTGCTCCTCAGATGAGAAATACAGCAACAAGATATAACTGTACATTGAGTTATTTTTCTGAGATTAGCGAAAAAATAGCTGAAATCTTGATCCTTCATTTGTTCATGTACAGGTATTGATGGAAAAACTCTCGGGTTTGAACCCGACCGGGTTCGGAGCCACAAAAACATGGACCTGCAGCTCCCTAGTGAATGGGTAAATGTTTGTAAAAAGTAACGAAACTTACCATGACCCAGCTCTTCTACGACAGACGATCAAGCTATCCCTTCCTAATTGTTTTCATTTTCGTAATTATAGTTTTATAATGTGTTCACCGTTGTTTTCTTAGAGAATACAAAAAAAAATTTATTTGAATTTTTCTTGTTTAGTGTTGCTGACGATGATGAAATCGATCTAGTTGTTGATAGTATTCAAAATCGTTGTGCAACAGTTAAAAGAATTGAACATATTGGTATACATTCAATATTTGTTTACTTGAAATTTTCATCAAAAGAAGCAGCTGCTCAAGGTTTTCATTTACTTAATAATTGGAAATATCATGGTAAAGAAATTTTTGTTTTAAAAAACAAAAGAAAATTTTTTTTTGTGATTTTTATTTAAGGCCGTCAAATTATTGCAAAATACCTTCGTCTTGAACGATATCATGAACATTTTCCTGAAGCTCTCGAGAGTAGTTCAACATAATTAAATCAATTGTAGTATTGTGTCGCTCGTTTTTTTTTTGTCTTTTTGTTCGTGTTGTTGTTATTTTGTATTCCGGAAAACTACTCTATGATGTATTTGGATGAAAATTTTCTCTTCCTTCGTTTGTCTTAGAGTCTCTCTCAGAAGGAGGACATAATGAAATATATAAAAAAAAAAAAAAGGTTATACTTTCTTCTCTTTTTTTTTGTTTTTTTTTACACTGTTAATTACATAAATAAAGATATGAATATTGCAGATAAGATATAAATGAGTGAATTTACATCATCTGTAAGTTCACAAACAACAAGTTGGTTTGAATTTTTACTTAATCCAACATTAATAGATACATTTCTAACAGAAGATAATCTCGGTAATATAATTCATGAAATGAAAATTAAAAAAACATAAAGATTTGTTTTTGTTTTGAAGAAATTACTGGAACAGATTTAATTATACAATTTTTAATAAGTGCAAATTTAATTGAACAAAAAACAAAACTTAAAACAGCTACTGAAAATCCAAGTATGAGGATATATATATTGTGTAAATTATTTTCATATATTAAATCTTTATTTAGATGATATTGAATTAAAAGATAATCGTATTCGAGCATTGAGACATTTGGCTATAAAAATCGCTGCTAAACTTAATTGGGATTTGGTAATTATTGAAAAACGGTAATGATATTGTTTGTTGTAGATTGATACTAAAAGTATTATAAATACAGTTTGATGAAGAACAGTTGTGGAAAGCTCGGAAATGTCTTGTTTGACTAAAAAATGTTTTCGGTATCAATCGAGTCTATTGATAAGACGTTTTCGATCAAATTTAGAAAACTAATTTTGAGAGATTCGAATTGTTTTCCTTTTTGCGTTCTGACTTCAAATACACTCTTTTCATCTTTGACAAATCGACTATTTATGGTAATGAATTATGTTTATATCATTGAAATTTTCCCATAAGAATTAGATAGTTCTGAAAAAAAAGCAAAATGAACAACTCCGTTGATAAATAAATTTTATTGTTATTAGAATAATTTAAAAGTTTCAGTGACAATACATTGATCTTTTTCATAATGCACTATTTTTAAAAAAAAAGTGTATTAAAGGAACATACAGTAGTAGAATCTACTTCCTCGAGAAAGAGAAGTTCGTATTCGCTTTAAATTCCAGAACATTCCAATGCTCCTATTCTTATTGCAATTTCTTAATCTTTTTTTGAATTTAGTGATTGTCATAATATAAACTCGAATAGTTCTTTTTTATTTGATATCTATCAGAGATCTGAATAATCATGATTTTTTCTGGATTGTAATCACAACGTATCTTGTCATACTCATGAAGATGTTTTGAACTTAGTTAAGATCACACGAAAATAAAACTGTTGAAAATCTTTTCTTGAGCATTAGTGTCATGAAATTTGACTACAGTTCATAAATAATCTGAAAATTTCATAAAAACTTTCGACATTTGTATGAATTTGATCTTTGTTATTATCATGATGTAGCTTCTCATTTATAAACATAAATCAAAATTTAAGAACTATGAAGTTTATATATTCAATTTTATTTTAAACTAACTGCAATGTTTAGAGATTGCTAAAAAATCATAGTAACAATATCTTAAATTGACGATCGATTAAATCACTATGATGCTTGTTCCTACGCTATAATACCTTTTTCTTTTTAACGACTTCAGGTACTTTAGCTATTTTAATTTTATATTTGACTCCATCATTTTATTTAAAGTACATAAATTTATTATACTTCAATTTCATTTTATATATGTTCGCAAATGATAATTAGCTAATCATAATAACAAGATACTTATTCACAGTCACGAGAGGTGAACACAGTCACGCTCATACTCAAATGTAATAATAATCGTGATCGTAACTAATTTGAAAGCATTTAGTAATTACGTATTTCCATTTGCACGTTTATTCGCACTATCACCAATTATAACCGGCAGTAGAGCCTATCGGGTTCGGATTCGAGACGAACTTCAGTGGTCAGAGAATAACTATCGGTATACTTTAGTAGAATGGCGGTTATAAGGGAGTCGACTGTTTAAATATCAAACTATTGCCAATTCATTGTCGGTAAAGCGTGCGCTATATTGAACGGTTTAAAAACAATAAGGGTTTTGTTGTTTTCAAGGATGATCTCATATGTTGATATATTCTAGTATTCCTGTTGCGGTTGCATCAGATCTGATTCATTGTTTCGTACGATTGACAACTCAAAGTGATAAAAATTATAAAGATCGTGAACAATTACAACAATTAAGTAGACTTGATGAACCAGCACTTTTTGCTGTACAATTATTACATAGATGGTTTGTATAGAAGAAAAAAAATAAAATAAAATTTATTCTTTTAAATCAATTTATTATTATTATTATTATTATTAAGGACTGTAAGAACATGTGTTCAATCATCATTTCCAACGAAACCTATAAAAATTTTTCAAGTTAATGTGTATGATTTATTTAATTTTGATTTTTTGTTTTTATGAAAAAATTTTTTTTTTTGTTTTATTCTTTTTTAGAGCTGGATATGTAAATCCATTACAACATATGCGTGGACCAAATGAAAATGTAATTGAAATGGCACGTGCAAAGGTGAGAGAAAGTATCCAAGCATTAGAAGTTTTATTAGAATGCACATCAGTCGTACGCATACCTGTAGATGCGTGTTTTGGTTTAATTGATATTGAAAATGGTATTGTACCATGTGATTGGTCTCGTACAGAAATTTATCCACTTGTTGAATGTCTTGCACGTGTAAGAATTTTTTTATTATTATTATTATAAATAAATAATGGAGAAAAAAAAAATAAATATTGTAATAGATTGCTTATGATCTTGGTTCAATATATTTTTATGAACAAAATTATGTTAATGCTTATACAATGTTTCGACGTGTTAATGATTTACGAAATCAATTAGAATCAACAAATTATTTTTCATCACTTGATGGATATTTAATAGCACTTCATTCAATAAATCCATCTATGGAACAAAGTCTTTTACAAAAATCTAAAGAACGTTTTCTTATGGGTATACCACCATCACGTGCTTCTGTTGAAGTAATAACAAAAAAACAAAAAACCTCAAATTTTAAATTGAATTTAATTATTATAATTAAAATTTAGGATTATATTTCCATATTAGCAGAAGATAATGAAAAAAAAGAAATGACTATGGCTGCTCGATATCGATTAGAAGAACGTCTTGAAATGTAGGATGGTTTTTTTTTTTAAATTTTATCTTTCTTAATTTCATTTCTTTAGTGGATCACAACAATATAAAGTTGTATGTTCATTTAATCTAATTCGATGTTTACTCGATGGTAAACACATATCAAATACTCAATATGCATTTGATTATCTTGAAACAGTAAGTAAAATAAAAAAATTCTGTTAATAATTAACTTTTATCTTTTTTTTTGAAAGGCACTTCAACGATTAAAACAAATAACACCAAAACAACGATTATTATTGAACAGTTTTTTAAAGTATATAATAAATTTAATCATAGAAAAGTATTTCCTTTCTCTCTTTCTTAGAATTCATTTTTATAATTTAACAAAAAGTTTACAAGAACAATTACGTATGGATAAATTTGCTCATCTTGTTGGCCCAACATTTTCTATTCCAAATTGGCATTCAAAAAAACAACAAACAATACAACGATCTTATTTACTCGAAAGACCTAATGGTATTTGAATAAAAACTCATATTGCATATTGATTCGTACAGCCATCAGTTTTCCGAAAATAGATTACCGACCGGGGAATAAAACTATAAGTACACTTCAACAACATGCCGATTAGAACATAGGCGACCGTTTAAATATCAAACTACCGGGGATTTTTGTTCGGTTTGACTTACATGGGAAGAAGTGTTTTATCTAGTGTGATGGCCCTTCGAAGATCGAGTTCACCTTTTCCAAAGGGAACATTCTGGATAAAATGCTGATGGAAAGATAATAAAATTATGTTTTTTTTTTAATATTCTTAGGTTCTATACAATTTAAATGTCAAACACGTCTACTTCATTCTTCGGAACCTCAAATATTGTTAGAAACTATTACAGAATTAGATAATGCAAAATTACCTCAAATATTTAATGAATTATTTCCACCGGTAAATAATTTTAGTATGAAATTTTTAAGATAATTTATTTTTTTGTTTTAGTCGATAATACAAATACCACTTGATCAACCATTGAATATGATTATGAATACAAATCATCTACTTGGACAATTAATTCGTATACTTCATGAAAAAGCTAAACGTGCAAAATTATATAAAGTATTAAATAATAAAGTTAAATATTTAATATATTATTTTTGAATTTTTATTTAAGAATTATACTCAATGTCATATATTATTAACACAAGCTATTGATATTCTTAGTCCAATTCATCATCAAGATATGTCTATTGGACAAGTTATTAAATATCTTCATTATGATCGATTATTATTTGATTTATATGAAACAATATCAAAACAAATATTTCTTGATAATGAAAATAATTTATGGGAAAAATGTCAAAGTTTTCTTACAGAAAATCATTCAGAAAATGGTAAATATTTCATTTTTTTTTTTTGAAAAGATATACTATAGATTCTATTATTTGTTGTTGACTTCAATATCGTAAAAATATAATTGAAAATACTGTAAATACACATCAAAAGAAATATTTCCTATGAAAATAGATCTATTTCATATTTGTTCTTCTTTTTTTTAATCTTCTTAGAATAAAGAATTTCCTTTAATTATTTTTAAGCTTGAAATCTTTGATTAATTTCACTTGAATGATTCATTTAAAATACATCATTTTCTATATTTAGATATTAATATAGATGTTGTACGTATGGCATTAGCTTATGCATTATCACGTAATGAAATTCAATTTATACAATCATTAATGCCAACAATACGTCGAACTCGTCCTTATCTTGAATTAGCTAAAGTTTTTGCGCGTATGTTCTTTTAAATGACGTTCTTTTTTTTCTTTCTTGTTTAATAATACATAATTTATAGGTTTGTTAAATAATGAAAATCAAACACAAATACGTTCTGAACTTGCTCGAGAATTATGGGATCGAATATTAGATATATTATCAGATAAAATTCAAGGATCAACTAGTAATAAACAATCAAGAAATCGTCATCAACAAACAAATTTATTAAATGATAAATTAAATATTGTTGATCTACAAAAATTTCTTATTAATATTCATCATCCAATATTAATACAAATTATATTTTCGCTTTTATCACGTCTTTATTCACTTATACTTGTTGAACAATCACATGTTGATATTTACTCTGAATATTCACGATATTGGCCAACATCAATTGATTATCGACAACGTTCAATACGTATATCAACAGTAGGACAACTTATGCAAGTTATATTTGAACATATTCAAACATTAAAATATTTACCTATACAAATAAAATCTTCATTATATCGTACACAAGCTGATATTTATTTAACATTACAACAATATACACCAGCTATGCATGCTTATATTAATGCAATATCAATTGAAACATCTATTTTTTCATCATTAATAATTACTCAACCAGATGATATGATGATTAGAAATATGATTAAAGCTGCATTACAACTTGGTAAAAATTTGTTTTTTTTTATATTATCAATTATTTGAAAGTTATATAATTGTAGAGAGAAGAAGATTAATGTGAATTCTAGATTTTCAAGTAGAACATATGTAAACAGATTGGTAATACGATTGAGAATATTTCTAGTTGGAAAGAATCTTCGAAAAATTAAAAATGTGCATTGTTCTTTTGATTTCTTTTTTTGATATTAGATAAAATACTATTCTATGAAAATTTCTACGAGATCTCGAATGAAAAAAAAAAAGTTTAATTTTGTTTGACTTCAAAAAAATTCATAGGCTAATTGCGAGATTTTCAGATAATCTAATCAAAAAAGAAAACAAGGTTGATCTTGAAAGTTTGATTCCTCGAAAGCCTCCTGTTGTCCTTCGAATATTATTCCTAGAGAGAGAAAGGATAGAATAATTCTTCATTTGGATTTATCTGATAACCTCGAGACTGATAATCGAGCTCTTATCCATAAGATCTTTCTATACGATTTATTCTGATAATCATTTATACATTCAATGAACCTTAAACATCATTATAAACTATTATCAAAGGTTCTTTTTCTAGTCTCTTCTTCTCCCTTGAATCTTTTGTTAATTCATTAGTTGTTGGTTTTTTTTTTTGATGCCAAAGTTTATCCTACTTTTTTGTTTTTTGATTATGATCAAAAGAAAACTAAATAGAAGTCAACTGGAAAAAATTCACTATTAATTATGAATGAAACAAACAATCTTATGTTATGTTTTTCTTTCTTTTTTTGTTAGGTTATCATACACAAGTTGCTTGTATATGTCAATTACTTTCAGCACCTGATTATAATATTATATTTAAAACATTACAAGAAAATTATATGAATGATGATATTGATGATTATTATGAAAGTATATGGGATTTAGCATTATTAGAAAGTTTAATTAGTAAATATTAAATTCTATTTAATTTTCTAAAAGAAACATTAATTCTTTGTTATTTTATAGATAATTTGAATATACGTGGATATGAAGATAAAAAAAGATTAGCTGTATGTATTGAATATTAAACAAAAAAAAAAAAAAATTATTATTTATTTTTTCTTTTTTTAAAGATTCGAATATGTAAACAAAAAGATTTAAATGGAAATAATTCTGATGAAATTCGTTTTCGAATGATACGAGTTAAAAAACGACTTTTATATAAACAATTACTTGTCCATTATCTTTTACCACATTGTCGTTTATATCGATCACGAGCAATGATGAAATTTCATTATCAACAAATCAATTTTGATTAAGAAATTAAAACATACAAAAAATAGAATAATAAAATGTACCTTTTTTTTTTTTCTTTCATGTTTGTTCATATTAACTTATGTGAAAATATATAAACCGGATAAAAAATTTGAAGAATTTTCATTATCTCGAACTTTTTTTTTTTGACAAACAATATATATGTATATGAGTAACGCGCAACATTTATTGTGAAAATTTTAATAGAAAAACAAATGACAATGCTAGAAACATTTAGATCAAAAATAAACGTTTTTGTTAGTTTAATCTGGTTTCTTTTCTGTTCTCTAATTCATCATTATGGACATACAATTGTTGAAACATGACGAAGAACAAACACGAACGAAACTGAAACCTTTCATATTCATACGGTACCACCAATAATATACCCATTTACTAAACAAACGATTATTTCGTTACCACTTTCTTGTTTTCATTCTCTTTTTCAAGTCATTGAATGCAATAGAAGCATAGTATTACGACTGTTGATATTTTAGTCTCTTTAACAAAGAATGTATGGTCTTTTGTTTGGTCTACTGATATTGCGTCGCATATCGAACAAACAATTGAAGACAGACAGACAGAACTGGAGACAGAGAGAGAAAAAAGTCAAGAGAGAATCTCGAATAGCAGAACATATATATTGTCATGTCTGAGATGCCTATCGGATAAAATGACAATTATATTCAATGAATAAAGTATGTTGAATACCACATCAACTAGATTGATAAAAAAAATAGTCAAAAAAAAATAAAATAGAATAAAAGTTTTCTCATGCATAATCGATGTCTTTTTTTTTTGATTGCATTTTTCCTTCATCTTCTATAAATGAGAAGAAAAAGGAAAACTTGAAATATTTTGTCAGCTTCAAGTATTTTTACCGTGTTCTTTTTTTTTTGCCTTCTTATGAGTCGTTTTATTCTATGTCACTAGTGAATAAGAAATTATAGAATTTGATTAAAAAAACAAATCATATATTTTCATATTGACAGCTATTATATATCTATTTATTTGTATGTAACTTAATATATATGATTTCTTATAAAGGATGTTTTTATGTTTTTTTAACTCAAATTTTTTTGTTATATCCAGGAAATGAAAGAAAATTATAAGAGATAAGAGATGTAGGATATTTTACGCATTCAAAAAGCATCGTCTAAAATTGATGTAATGGAATTTTTGATTCTATCATCAGTTTTTTTTTTCTATGTCCGATGAACCCTTTCTCTTACTGTTTACTGTGTTTTTTTCTTCGCTCTCTCTCTCTCTCGCTCTTTATATTCAATTTTTGTCGTTGCTCTTTCATCCTATATAAAAAGAGAACAGAACACACGAGACAATTTCGACTACTATTTCTCTGTGTCTCTATTATTACTTTTACTGATAGTGAACACTCTTGTCTACTATATCTAATATAAGAAAAGAAAGATAATCTTTCATCATCATTACAGGTCGCATAGCATTAAATCCAATAATGACAAGTTCGAATAAAGCTCGTCGTTATCTACAACATCATAAGCAGCACTTCGCAGAATCAAATAATAATCAACATTCAGTTACACAATTACTAGTCACCGATTCAACATCATCTACTATTACAATGCGTAAATTTAAAGGTAAAACTCAACAACAACAATCATCAATACCAGTATCAATACCACAAATTTGTGTTAATAACAATGATGATGATGATGATGATGATAATAATGATAACGATGATAATCGACATGTTTCTATACTTAATGAATTTGATCAAGTTTTAGAAAATGAATTAAAACGTACATCAATTTCACGTACATTATCACTTAAAAAAAATGAATCATTAGGACATATGGAAATACCAATAAATCAACAGCGAAGTTTTTCATTTGCACTTGGTTCAAAAACAAATTTACATGAAGAAAAACATGATAATAATGAATCAATGAATATATTATCATCTAAGATAAGAAAACTATCGGCAACATCGAAGTCAAGCTTGTCAAAAGAGACATTTTCACGTCTATTTCAATCACTAACATTTCGCTCGGGGAATCATTCAATGTCAAAAATATCACTTACAAAACCGGATTTTAAATATCAACAACATTCATGTCTAGCTTGTCAAAATTATCCTAATCTTGATGTAATATCTAAAAATAAAAAACGTCCATCAATATTTGGTGTTCTTGTTTCAAAACTTAATACATCATCATCATTATCAACAGCAACAATAACAACAACATCATCTGAAAATACATCTAAATGTTGTTCAGTATGTAAAAGACCTTTATTAAAATCAATTTCAAATAATGATGATAATCAACAATTATCATTATCAAAAAATCTTCATGATCAAAAACAATTATTTTCACGTACTAAAAGACGTCGTAGTCTACCATCATTATTACATAATCTTATAGAACCATCATTATCATCATCATCTGCACAACATCGTCCATCATTTTCAACAGTATCAAATCATATTTTACTTGATAATGTCAACCGTGAACATCAACAACAATCATCAACATTATCTCAATCATCTACTTCATTAACAGAGTCAGATGATAGTAGTGATCATAATAATACCAATAATAATTCATTTCAACAGCGACAACACATCAATTATGATGATTCATCTCAACTAACTGAAAAAGTAAGTATGTCGGCTAAGATGAGCTTATCATTAGTCACGAAAATTGTTTGTCTAAAAGCGGCACGCGTGCTTTCAACAAAACTGCGCATATATGTATATATATATATATATATACATACACACAGCGAAGGTCAAGTGTTAATACTGTTGGTTTCAAAAAAAAAAAAAAAAAAAAAAGGAAGAAGAGAAAGTTTATTATTGTTTGACCCTGATACACAAACGTAGATATACTACTATTGTCGAGACAGTAATAATGATGAGTGCCGACAGTATCGATTTGTTATTATTAATAGCATAGGGCTGATTGTCTGCGATTATTTTTTTTCTTTTTTTGGTGAGAATAAGAACAATGATGGCAATGACATTTTCAGAGTGTAATGATATAGCTAAAACATAGTCAATACTGATGGTCAAGCCAGACGGAATGAATGAATAAATGAGTTTGTGTGTGTGTGTTTTTATCACGGTCATGTCAGACGTTGCATCGTATTACACGCACACATTTATAAGTACATATGAGAATCACATCATTGATAGTTTTTGACCTTTTTTTTCTATTCTTGTTCTTCATATGTCTGGATGGCATGAACTGTCTGTTGACTTCTATGGATGATGATTACCTATTATTATTATTATTATTATTCATCCTTGTTCTGCCATATTCATCAACAATTTTTGATTTTTTTTCTGTCTAAATAGATTTATAGTTCATGGTAATATTGATACTACTTGATAATCTCTCTTCATTGAACTGATTTGAAGGTATTCTTGTCAAATCACCTTTTAAAAAGATGAATGAACAAAAAAGAAAAAAAACATTGAAATTAAAGATATGTAAATTTGAATTTTGATCTATAGTCTATTCTCAATAGACAAACAAAAACAAAAAACCACACCCCAAAAATAAAAAAAACTTGACTGATGATGACAAATTTTTTTCGATCATTGGTGATTTGTCTTCTTTTTCTCTTAAATATGATTGTTGTGTGACGAGAATCAATTTTACATGCAGACCATCACATGGCACGTCCGTCATTGGTATGGACGCTCTAATTCAATCATAACATTGTCTACACGCATGCATGTTTAAATAGCAAGAACGAAAAAGCAAATAGCATCAATTTTTAATTCATGTACCATTCGTTTACTAAAAAATAAAGAGAAATACCTCATTAAACACATGTCCGTTGATTTGTTAATATCGGCCTTTCAGTTTTTTTTTTTTTCATCTTAAAATTGACAATAATAATAAATCTAAAGAAAAGGAAATGTCTTGTCATTTGACCTTGCTTTTTCATATAAGTTCATCATTTAAAATGAATATATGCGTATTTATTTTATACATTCTCGATTTTATTAAATCAAGACAGAATCTTTGAATTACAATGAAAAGAAAAATCTAAGGATACTAAATTCAATATTATTTTAATTGAATTCAAGGAGATGAAATACAAACAATAAGGTTAACACTTGAAACAAGAAATGAAGATTTCTTGTTACAATAAAACAATGACAAGACGAACAGGAATTAAATTAAAAAAAAACACAGATGTTATATTTCAATGTAGATGAAGAAAAAACAAAAAAAAAACACAAAACTTTTCTATATTCATTCATTTTAGTATGGCAATAAAGATGAAAATGACAATGAGATTGTATTTGACTGTGGTGAGTACATTTTAGAATAAGATGAAAGAATTTTATTTATTTATTTTTTTTGTTTAATAAAATGTCATCAGGTGAATCGCATAATTCAAATATTATATATAGTAACGATGTAACAAATGAACATAATACTAATCAGCAATTTTTACATCCTCCCGAGTAAGTTGTTGTTGTTTTAAATATTAGATATACATATATATCTTTGGTAAATAGCAATTATTCATTTCGCTTCCTTTCTTTTTCTCGATAACGAGACAATAAATGAATAAGATATTCGATATAACAAAAAACATATATTTTATCAAAAAACTAGTTTTATCTTACAAAAAAAACAACGAACTCTATAATATATGCCATATTTATCTCTACATATGACAATCAAAAAAAAAGAAAAAGCAGAATATCTTGTTTTGTTTTTTTTTTTTTTGTTTTGTTTTTATATTCATGAAACATTTCTCATCTTAGTTAGTTCCATTTAAAACCTATAAATCTATCATATACATATAATTGAAAGTGTAATTGTTTACTTGTCAACATCAATATTAATGTGATAACAGATATAAAAAATAAGAATTCATATTCTAATTAATCTTGCTTCTTCTTTGTATTTTATTCTCGGTTGTCTACATCGATACTAAGTAAATAAACTTCACTATTTATATAGCGATTGTTCACACTTCATATCATATGATGAAGATAATCAGAAGAAAGAGAGAGAGAGAAATATAAAAAAAAATATGTAAACTAAATAATCTATAGTTGATTTTCAATCTTGTATAAAAAAAAAAAAAACTATCATTTAATATATATCAATAATGAAGAGGTTTGCAAAAGGAATTTTAAAAAATTTTTTTGATCTTTTTTTTTTTTATTTTAGAGAAAAAACTCGTAGTTTATTAGTTAATGTTTTTCGTACACGTCGATCAAATGTTATTTTAGATTCAAATGATGTAAAAGAAAATTTTTCTTTTGTATTATTTTAATTCATGTTTTTTTTTTTTTTTTTTTATTTATTTAAATAGACAAATATGATTGGTAAACAATTAAGTACTTCAGTTATTAATCTAGCTACATCAATGGGAATAAATCGTCGAAATAGTGCAATATCAACAATATATGAAAAAACAACATTTGATCAACGAAAAAAATATGCTATATCAGAAGAAAATTTACTATCAATTGTATGTATAGTAATTGCAAGACTTTGTTTTTCTATTTTGTAAATATAAAAAAAAAAAAACCTTCAATTTAATTGACTTTTATGTACGGAGAAAGCTTATTTATTTGTAAATGGATTGTTTATTGACAAGGACATATTATAGATGATGTATGTTTGATTAGATAGAGAGAGAAAAAAAATTTTTTTTTTTTTTTTTTCATTGAAAGAAAGCAGAGTTTGAATGAATGTGTAGACGACTAATAATGCAAATTGAATATAGACGATATGTGAGAAATATTTGACCTTGTAGATAATTGCCTTTATTCTGTTTATTTAATATTCTTATTTTAGGATAATACTTACATTTATTTTAATAATATTAATGGACAAAGTTTTAAAGAACAACTTAAATATTCAACTATATCTGAAAATACAACTTTACGGTATGCAAAAAAAAAACAAACAAAAAAATAAGAAAAGAAAACCTATAAAATAATAATTTCTTTAAATCTTTCTTTTTGTTTTTCTTATAGAGAAATGTTAATAAAACTTTTCAACAAATATAATCTTTCAATTGAAACATATAATATTTGTTTACGAAGTGCACCTACATTACCATTATCCTTGGATCAACCAGTTAAACATCTTCTATTGGATGATCTTGTTGTTACAGGTATCAAAAAAAAAATTGATTATGCAATTTCTTCCTTCCTTCCTAATTAACGATAAAACCATTTTGGTCTTTTCCTTTCAAACAAAAAAAAAAAAAAAGAATAAGTCACTTGACAGACACTCTTGCAATGCTTGTGTGTATGTAGATATATATATATACAATGATGTAATATATAGAGTAATCTTGATATGTCATCGCTGATGTTGCTACGTTCAAAGTTAAAGTTATTTTAGTAAAAGAAAATTAGACGAACGTAAAAAAAAAGATTCTATCATTTGATGACATCGATTGATTAGAATTTGTTTATCATTGATCCATAATAAAATCTATTCAAGGAAAAAAAAAAAGAAAAAGAAAAAACTTATTTATCAATATTGTTGTTATTGTCGTATATACTTCTTACATAATTCTCTCTTCTTTTCTCTCTCTCTCTCTCCCTCTCTCTCTTCCTTCTACGATTAGTATTTGTTGCCTCTTGCATTCATTGATTGCACATCCAAAAAAAAAACAATATATACAATCATAGCTAGAAGTCATTTTGTCAAAAAAGAAAATGACTCATGAAGATACTTCACAAGCTCGTCGATCATCTCTCTATCGACAATTATCTGATGTATTAAAATTAAAACGTAAATCATTTTATTCAAATAGTAGAGAGTCTACATTATCTTCAACAACAACAACACCTTCACCTTCATCAACATTTACATTCTTATGGAATTGTGCATTAACTGAAGTTGATACAACATCAAAAGAAGATTTTGATAGTTTATCTAATCAGTCAAAAAATCGAACTGATTCAATCGATGTTCATCGTTTAATGAAACAAAAAAGTATTAGTTATGATGATTTAGTTTTTATATCATCGAATGAAGATGGACAAACAATACGTACAAATACTATTAATCATAAATTGAAATTAAATGGTCTCTTTTTTCTCTTAACTTTTATTCTAAAAATAACAAAAACAAAAACCATGAAATAAAAGATAAGAATTTCTTTTTTTTTTTCTCTTGTATTTAGAAACAACGAATCGATTATCAGCTAAAACATCAGGTGGAAAAGAAAGAAATGAAAAAAGAAATTCAATGGGTTCGACAATTTTATCATTGGTAAGTTATGAGAACCACATATATATATATTGAATAATACAGTAAATTACTGTATGTCGACATATATAAATATATTACTCTTAAGTATTAGATAAACACTTGACAGCCGTTAATAGACAATCAAGGAATAAGACAAACAGCTGTTTGTCATCGTCGAAATCAAGGGAAAAAGAACTAAAAGCATATTAATCGGTGTATATGATCGATATCATATTGTTAGTTTACTTTTTCTTATTATTATATTGATAATACTAAAAAACAAAGAAAAATGTGACCTTCCATAATCACTGTTTATAGACATTGTAATAGACACATCAAAAACAATTTGTTCTTTAAGATTTTTGTTTTTTATTCATGAGTATTTATTTTTGATTATCGACATTAATCAATAAATAAAAATCTTAATGGTTACTGTCAATAAATCCATTTTAGTTATTATTTGTTTTGTTTTTATGCATCTCGAATTCCAATGATTAGCTTCATTTACAAAAAAAACTCTGTATGGTATCTAGAAATCTGGAAAACACTTGCTTTCTATTAATTATTATTGTTATTTCTTAATTTTAATATCCTTAAATGCAATATTCTCGAGAGATAAATCAAGTGAAAGAGAAAATCTTATCTTCATTATTATTTTTTTTTTTTGTATCATAGAATTCAAAATCAATATCAAAACGTTCATCAAATTATTGTATGATGTTAGATAATGATGAAAATCAAGATTCAAAAATATTAAATCAACAACCTATTCGAACAAATAAAACAAGTCGACCAAGTATATTTGCTAGTAGTATATTTACTCGAGTAAGAATACATATATATATATATTTATTTGATATAAATCTAATTTTTGTTTTGAAAATAAGGATGTAAATGATACAAGTGAACGATCCGAAAATAATCTTGCATTTATTCGTCGTAAATGTGATGAATGGTTAACACATGGTTTACCAAAATTAGCTCAATTACATTTTTCAATTGATGAATGCGATTTATTTATTGAAAAAGAATGGCAACCATTTTTAAATGAACAATCTCGAACAGTAAATTATTAAACATATTAAAAAAATATATATATAGGTGATTCTCGTGTCTCTTGAACCGTTTTTGTTTTTCTTATGAAAACAAAAGTAAACAGTTGCACTTAAAAGTCTTATTAGCGGATAGAGAATATTTCGAAGTGTAAGAAAAAACTAATTTTACAAATTACGAGTTTTTAGATTAAGAGATCAGAAGATTTTCACATAATACATTTAGACTGTCAAGCTATGGATGGGATGCTGCAAACTACTAAAACGGCATTTTACTGTGTTTTCCAGGATATATTCCTTAGGAACAACCAAGAGTTTCGATATTTACAGTTTGAATTGTGATACAGAGATGTCCATGGCGGCAGAAGACGTTGCAAAATCCATAGATTTGCACAAGATTCAGGTGTCCATAAGTGTAACACTCAGAGACTAGATGAATCTCATGGATTCATACTAACAGTTCTAGTTCAGTACAGTGATGGCAGGGATTTTCGAAAGGTTTTTTTTTAAAAACCATCGCGACAGCGGCAGATTCTCCGCCGCGATGGACATATACGTTGTGTTACTCGATTGAAACTGATGATAAAAAAAATCAGCTCTCAACTCTCTGTAGTTTACCCATCCGGTTGGTTCCGAGCCCAAGTTCCAAAAACATTCAATAAACTGAACCCGGCTGCAAAAATTTCGGACCCAACGGGCTCTAGTCAGAACATAGGTGGAAAAGGATGGGACAAATTATAGATTACACCTCAATGAATCCCAATATAATGTAAATCACTCAATAACGGAAGCAACTAGTAATTCGTAGTTTTCAACAATCGATAATGGTTAGATTTGTGAATCTTTTTATGGGAAAAGGTTTGAGTTAGAATGTTTATTAGCTTTACAATGAGGTCAAAAAGGGGGGGGGGGGGGGGACACTTTTTTAACTTTTTCTGGGACTACTAATAGAATGGAAAAAAAAGTTAGTTTATTTTCTGCCATGTTCTCAAACAGTAATAGATAGAAACTGAGAAATAAACAAGATCATTTTCACTAGTCAAACGGTACAATAGACACCAGAATCACCTATACATATATATTTAATTAAATATAATTAACTTATGTGTTTTTTTTTCTTTTAGCTTATGTCTGAAACAATAAAACTTCAACAAGAAGCAATCTATGAAATGCTTTCAACTGAAGTATCTTATATTCGTCAAATTTTAACCATGACTGATATATTTATGACAAGTATAAGTATATTAAAATCATCTCAACGTGATGGAATATTTCATGATATTGATATGGATAAATTATTTTCTAATATACAAGATGTACTTCATGGAAATTTATTATTTTGGAAAGAAATTTTATTACCAATTAAAATTAAACTTCAACAAAGTGGTTTACCAATGAATCCATCAGATTTAAAAAATGGTTTTATTAATGTAAAAAAAAAAAAAAGAACAAGATTTTTTGTTTAACTTGGTTATATAAGATTATTATATATTTTTTTAGTTTGATATTTATTTTCAACCTTATCTTCATTATGTACTTGATCAAAAAATGAGTGCAGAATATTTTAAACAAAAATTTTCTCGTGATGATTTATTTCAATATTTAATTACTGTAAGAAAAGATATATTTTTATATAAATTAAACGAATTTAATTTTCTTGTTTTTTAGTGGATCGAAGCTAATTTTACTAATCGTTTATCATTTGCAGATTTAACTATTAAACCATTACAAAGACTTACAAGATATAAATTATTACTTGAAGCTATACAAAAGAAAACACTTGATATTCAACAAAAAAATGATCTACAGGAAATGGTAAATAAGAGTAACAAAATTTAAATTAATAATAGATTTTTACTGTCGAATATTTTTTTTTTTCGGAGTTATATCAGTAAAACAGTCAAGTCTTTTTTACTCTTACATAGTAACAAGTTTATTCTGAGATTTTAAGTAATGAATATAGATATGTATCGAGGCCGAGTAGTAGTAGCTCGAACTCGACTGTGTACCCTAGTCTAAAGCATGTAATTTAATATGTTTTTTCTTGACGACGTTATCTTCAAATGTTCTTATATTTGCATTCAAATGAAGGACATTTGTATCATATTACAATTAGTAAATGTCTCGCTAAACAGATGAGAAAAAAAATCTGAAAACTTCAGGATAAGTTCTAGAGCACGAGTTGCATCTATGATAAAATTTCCAGTTAGATTGAACTCCAAAAAATTGGTTTTATAGAGATCCTAAAAAATGTAGAAACGAAAATCTTTCTCGGAATTGTGAATAATGATTGATAACGTTTAAAGTCGATTTCGAATATTTTCAGCTGGTTACAAGAGTACTTTCTCGGTTGTGTAGGACTAACTTGTTGAAAAATATTTCATAGGATATTATAGAAACTTTACAAGTATTCAAGCGAGTACTCATATATGTTTTCCGATATCTTAAATTCACTACAGATGCAATATCTTGAATCTAATCTAAATAAAAGCATAAATCCTTGAGAAAATATTCTAATCTAATGAATTCCTACAATAAGAGTATAATATGAAGGTAAACAGAGTGTTTATCTAAAAATGTTACGTTTTTTTTTATTTATTTTAAATATATTTATTTAGATTCAAAAAGTAGCTACATTTGTAAATCGTGTCAATTCAAAATTACATAATCAAGAACAAGAAGAACGTATTCGTCAGATTAATGATCGTATAGGTCCATATGAAAATGTATTAGCACCACCTGAACTTAGTTTCGTATGTATTATTTATTTTTTTTTGTCTTTTTTCTTTGTTAAATCTTAAATTTATTTTATAATATTTTCTTTTTTTTGTTTTTTAAAAAAGATTCTTCAAGAATATAATCGTGATTCAATGTCAAATCGATTAAATCTTCTTCAAGATATGCCATTACATGTTCGAGGTTATCGTCGTCAAATAATTCAACAAGGTCCAATGAAAATGAAAGATTCAAAAAATAATCAAGATGTTTATTGTTATTTATTTTCTGATATGTTTCTTATAACAAAAGGTAGTAAACGAACTGGTTCAACAAATTCATCAATATCAATAATAAATAATGATGGACAAACAAATCGTACAACATCAAATACATTAAATAAAATTCTTAAACCACCTATACGTATTGATCGTATTGATGTACGAGAATATGATCGTCGTGGTGGAAATAGTAGTAGCAATAATACAAATATAGAACCAAATACTGTAAGTCTAAAACAAAATATTTAAGAGAGAGAGAGAGAGAATACGTCAAACTATTGACTGCTGCTAAACTTTGTTGTTTTGAATTTTTGTTTTTGTAGCTCAAATTGGAGATCGTATCATGAAACTTATAAATCTAATATTTTGGATTTATAAGTTTCATGATATAATCTCCGATTTGAGCTACAAAAAAAAAAAAAAAAGGAAAATTTAGTGACGGATGATTGTCTATCGGATTCTCTATCTTTTACATAAATATTATTTTTTCAGGCTTCATTTGTTGCAATAATTTTTTCTGAATATAATTTAATTGAAAGTGCATATTTATTTCAAACAAATTTAAGTAAACAATGGATAGAAAATATTCGTCGAACAAAAGCAAATTTTCATTTATTAATGGAAGAATCAAAAATTAAATTTCAAAATATACATAATACAATATTATCATCATGTTGTTCAACATCAACAAATACAATTCATCAATCACTTCCAAGTCTTTCATTACCATTAATAGAATTACCTAATCTTAAAATAAATAATTCAAATTCTTTAACAAATAATATTCGACATTTATCAAAAGTTGAATCAAATGTATTTAAAATTGTTGAACAAACACGTAGAAATTCACGTACAGATCGTAAAAATTTTGGTCGATATTTTACAGCTGATGGTACAAGTACACATGGAACAACACCATTATCACCATCACCAATTAAACAAATGTTATCATCATCAACAACAATTATTAAACGTATGTCATGGAATAATGATCAAATAATAGAAAAAAATGATTCATCATTAATAACAAATTCATTTCGAAGTGTACATAGTTCAAGTGGTGTAAGTTCAACAGGATCATTTTTATTTAGTACAGATGAAGATTCATCTATAACAACAACATCATCAATACCTTCAATTGTACCATCAATAAAAAATGATGAATATGATGAAAAAAGTTTAGCATCAACTGTTATTGAAATAGATGATCAATTAATACCATCATCATTAATAATTCAACAACAAAATTTAATATCAGAAGATTTAATTAAAAATAATCTTGAAAATAAAAATAATGAACAATTAATTACTCAAATATCACCATCAAGTACAAGTACACTTATATCAAATAATCAAACAATATTTGGTAGGATAAATCTATTTAAAAAAGAAAAATTTGATTTTTAAGCATATTTTAAGTTCGTTGTTCAAATCCTAATGATTTTATAAAAGAATAAAAACTTATTTTTCTTAAAGTTCAGGTTAATATCTAAGAGTAATATTCAAACTAAACCTAATATATTTTTGAAATAATTGAAGTCTAAAATTTCAAGTAGGTTTAACTGCCAATATGAGCGCTTTTATTCAGTGTGGGTAGGGAGCGGCATCCCTCTCCGAAGATCAGGTTGGCTCTTCCAAAGTTAAGAGTCTAGAAACAAAAAATTATTATTCTCATTTCTACATGTATGAGAAGATCAGCCTATTTATTTATTACTAATTCTTTTTCAACTGGAAATCAGACAATTTGATACCTATGTATTCTAAATTTCATAATCGATCCATATATTATATAAATTTATCTTTTTAGAATCTCAACCATCTATCATTACTGATATATCTTCACCAGAATCTTCACTTCGTCGAATTCCTTATCCAAGTGTAAGAAAACGAAATCAAACTCATTATCGTTCAATTCTTCATCAACAACCATATCGTCAAAATAAAATTTCAAATGATAATGATATAGAATCATCAAAATCTACTGATGATAATAATATAACAAATCGAATAATTCATTCACCTATTGATGATTCATTATTATTTAGTAGTGGAAATGAAAGTGATTATGATAATAATGATCAATGTATGACTGTTAAAATACCGGTGAATGATCATAAATTAATACGTATAGATGATAAAACTCATATAGAAAATCTTAATATTAACAACAATCAACAGTCAGATACAACTACAATAACATCAAAAGATACATCTTATAGAGCTAATAGAATAATATCAATTAATCCTGTAGCAACATTAGATGATAGTGAACCAATAAGTTTTCAACCATATCGTCAAGATTCAATAACAGCTCGACGATTACTTGATATTCGAAGTCATTTATTATTAAATACAACACTTGATGCAACGTAAGTCTTTTCATAATAATATGATTATTTCTAGTATCCTTTTTTTTTCTCTTTAGGGAAGTATAGCAATTGAATGATTTATCATTAGTTTTTTTTTTTCTCTTTGCCTCTCACTCTCTACATATATTTTTTTTCTTCGTTTGTGTTCATTGTAAAAAAAATTTTTTTTTTGCTTGTGTGTGACAAACAAATAAAACAGAACAGATTCTTTTGTATTAGAATTTTTTGTAACATATAAAATTCAAATCAACAAAATTAATCTCAATGTCAAAGTACTATATTTATAAGTTAGAATCTCATTTTTCTTTATAAATCGTCAGATGTCAAACATTGATTTCTTAATGAGGTTAATTTACATTTAATATAAAGTAGGTCACAAATGAATATATGCTTAAATACTAATAACTAATCAATAAAGATAATTGAATTTTAGTTTTCATGTCATGAAAAGATAACATTGTTTACTGATCTATTAATTGATGAAGACATAGAGAAACGGAAATTAAATTTGCTGATTTTATTCATTATTTCTCCTCCAAAAAAAAAAAAATTGAACTTGAGGGGGTTTATATGGATATAGATATTTACTGATAAATGTTTTTTTTTTGGATTACTTTTCTAAAAAAAATTTGATTTTTGTCATATATTTGATTCTACTTTCTAAACATTTATGTTATTAAATTGTTTGAATTTTCTCTTAATGAAGATTGATGAATTTGTTTTTTGAAATATTTATATCTTTTTTTTTTTTCATTATCAACAAATGAATTATTGATTCTGAAAAATAACAAAGAAAAGATTATTTGAAATCTATTAAATTCATCAATTGATTTATTTCTGGTTTTTTGCTTAAACAGAAACACAATAAATAAATTTCTAGTTGAATAAGCTTATGATTTTTTTTTTTCATGTAATATTATCTACTTCAATAATTGTCTATACATCTAGTTAATATATATATATATATATTCATAAAATATTCTTTTTTTCACAGTTATAATAAATATAATGTAATTGTGTTTTTCTTCTCTTCTAAATACTCTTGAGAAAATAACTCTTTTTTTTCTTCCCTCATCATATAGCAAAATGAATAATTCTTTGTTTACTATAAAGAGTCATGTATATACAATGATGTTAATTTCATTCATAAAAAGTAACTCGTTGAAGTCTTAATCAATGATTGTAATAAAACGAGTTTTTATCCTTTGTTTCCTTGTACTATGCTACATAGTATTTCAAAGTAAGTATTAATTTAAAGATGCTTTATATTCAAGATTTTTGTTTGAAAATGAATTTATTAAGGTAATGCACTTCAATGTAAAATTTGTGAACAAAGTGATCCATCTTGTTTATTTTCACGAGATATTGACATACAACTTTGTGAAAATGAGGATGATGTTTGTTATTCATGGCTTTATCGCCGTGGTAAAAGAATTTTTATTATTTTTTTAAGATTTTTTTTTTTTTTATTGTTAGGAATCGAAGTTGGAGTACGACGTGATTGTATATCGATTAGTTCTCCTCAATATAGTTTAATCAAGGAAATAATTGGTACTAAAGACAACGCTTGTCTTAAACGTATGGGTGGACTTGATTGTTTTACAATTTGTTCGACGGATTTATGCAATTAAACACAGATAGTTATATGAATAGATATATATATATATATATACATTCTGTACTACATTATTTTTCCTGTCCTATTGAATAAATACACTATCGATGAAATAAACATTTCGTCTTTTTTTTTTCATTTGTTAGGCAATCAGTTTGAAAAGTAAAAGAAAAGAAGAAGAATGGTGTCCACATGTTTATTGTTGCTATCACTACGATATACACCTATACGTCATACTTCAACTTTAGCTAAAGTTATAAAAAATCGTTTAAATCTTGAGCTTGATTCTATTCGACAAGCAGGTACTTGGAAATCTGAACGAATTATATCAACAAGTCAAAGTTCACATATTAAAATAGAAAATTCTGAAAACGATCTTTTAAATTTTTGTGCTAATAATTATTTGGGTTTAGCAAATAATTCTGAAATTATTCATGCAGCAAAAAAAGCACTTGATGATTATGGTGCTGGTCTTAGTTCAGTACGATTTATTTGTGGTACACAAACAATACATAAACAACGTAAGTGTATAATTCATTAGTTTATTTAAAAAAATAAATAAATATATATATATATATTTAGTTGAACAACGTATTGCAAAATTTCATCAACGAGAAGATGCTATACTTTATATATCTTGTTTTGATGCTAATGCTGGTATATTTGAAACATTACTCAAAGAACAAGATTGTATTATTAGTGTAAGTTATTGAAAGATTCTTATAATCTATATTTAAAAAAAAAAACAAACAAAAAAGTTGTTATATGAATTTTAATCTTTTGGAAGAATAAAAGATAAATTTTTAAATTCTCGAAATCAATCTTATATAAAACATGATAATGATTTTGAAAAAAAAAATCTATCTATCTATCTATTTTATTTAGGATGAATTAAATCATGCATCAATTATTGATGGTATTCGTTTATGTAAAGCTAAACGTTTACGTTATAAACATAAAGATATGTCAGATCTTGAATTAAAATTAAAAGAAAGTTACAATGAAAATCATGATAATATTATTCGTTTAATTGCTACTGATGGTGTTTTTTCAATGGATGGAACAATAGCTCCATTATCAGATATAAAATATTTAGCAGATAAATATAATGGATTAATTTTTGTTGATGAATGTCATGCAACTGGGTAAAAACATCATATTTTATTTTATTTTATTGATATTAACTTTGATTTTTTTTTGAAGATTTTTTGGACGAACAGGTCGAGGAACAGAAGAATATTTTAATATGATTGGAACAATTGATATTATTAATTCAACATTAGGTAAAGCATTAGGTGGAGCTGCTGGTGGATATACAACAGGTTCAAAAGTTCTTATTGATTTATTACGACAACGTTCAAGACCATATCTTTTTTCTAATACACTTCCTCCGTTTGTTAAATTTCGAAATTTTATATTTTAAAATGTTTTTTTTTTTTTATATTTTTTATTTTAGTCCAGTTGTAGCTAGTGCTATAAAAGCAATTGATTTAATTGAAAATAATCCAAATTTACCAGAACGTGTACATGAAAATGCAAAATATTTTCGAAATGAAATGCAAAAACTTGGTTTTAAAGTATTGATTTAATTTATTTTCTAGTTCTTTTTTTTTGTTTGTTTTTGTTTTCTTTTAATTAAATTTAGATCTTAGGTGATAATCATCCAATATGTCCAGTTATGTTAGGTGATGCTCGATTAGCAAGTCAATTTGCTGATGAAATGTTAAAACGAGGAATTTATGTTATTGGTTTTAGTTATCCAGTTGTATGTTTTAGAATAAAATCTTTGTTTTAATTGTACTATGAAAATTTATTATTTTTTATATAGGTACCAAAAGATCGTGCACGTATTCGTGTACAAGTATCAGCAGCTCATTCAAAAGATGATCTTCAACGATGTATTAACGCTTTTGCTGAAGTTGGACGACAATTTAAAGTGATTAAATGACAATTTTTTGAAGATAATATTCAAGCATAAAAAACACTTAATGTAATGACATTCTTGTTTTTTCTGTGAATTAGGCTTAAAAATAAAACATTATTAAAATCAAAACTAATGAATATAAGAAAATTTCGAATATTTTTCATGATAGAACACTTGACAAACGAATTACAAATTTTGTATTGGACATATTTTTCCAGTAAGAGATCTAAGAGGAGTAGAGGAAAAGCCAATGTTATAAAAACTAAGAGTAAATTTAACTTCTAATATACCATTGAAGAGAGTACTTTTTACGCTACAAAAATCATCACTAAACATGTTTTTTCATTTTACTTCTAGTATAAAAGATTTAATGGAAAAATTTTTTAGAGATGTTTAGTTGTTGACTTTTTCTTCTTGTTAGATTCATTCTAGAAAAATATATCTAGTAGAAAATTTGTAGTTTAGATGTTATTCATTCTAGCAAAAACAAAAAAATTCATTAGTTTAGAAGTTGGTAATATGATGTAATAGATTTTGCATCGTTTATTATTTATATTTTTTGATCACACATTACTGAATTCTCGAAGGAACTTCATTGTAGCAAATCGCTTTGGTTTTTGGTTCAAAAACATATATGAAACTACAGTGTCCGTGTTTTTTCTGTCAAGTACTGCATACTGGCATACTCTTTGAAATTAAAAAAAAACATAATTAAAGTTATAGAAATGAGAGCCTAGAGAGAATTTTGGCTTGTCAAATGTGGTTTTTTGACTTTTGTTTATTGTATATCTCCTGAAAACGTTATGATATATGGCTGAAAATTTAATGAAATTTGAATGTACTTAATTCTTGAGGAGTGGAGATTAATTAGTAAAATTAGGTTCTTTATTCTGTCAGTGACATTGATTTTAATTAACAAAGACTTTAATTATGATAATCGTAGATCTCTATGTTGTTCTTGATAAAGAATATTTAGATAAGTTCTGATTAGAATTAAATCATCAAATCTTGAGAGTGTGGATACAAACCAGATAGGCATCAGTTGCAATTTGAAATAATTTTATTGAAATTATCTGGCTTGGTATTTGAATGCGATTAGCTAAAGTTGAGAAATATTAAAATCAATCAGTGACGATTTATTTATGTGCGTACAAGTATGAAAATTTTAAAATAAGATACTTGAGAACCCATTGAAATAACCGTCAGGTATCCTTGAGTGAGAATCCAAGCGAGTTGTGAATATGAATTTTTTGAAAATTCATAATTCAGAAGGTCGAATCGAAGATGATTTAATAATAATATTTGACAAATTTTTTCAAAAAATTCATCGTATATTTTAACTGTCAAGAAATAAAATCGGCCTACTCTCATAAGAACAAGATACCAAATGATGAATGGTTTTCGATTGAGACTATTAGATAGAGCATGGAGAGTAGAGTTCGGTGATTCCAGATAAATCAGAACCAGAATCATTAAATCATCAGATAGATACAAAAAAAATTTTTAAATCGATATCAATATATCTTCATTTTTTCATTCTTGAGGTTAAAGATTTCAGTATATATGTATCTATTTAAAATTTTCGTATCTAGCTGACGAGTTAGTGGTTCCAGTTCCATGTGACATATTGGGAACTGCGATTCCAATTCCGGATAATTTTTGGAATTGCTGAATTCTAATAGCAAGTAAAAGTAACAATTCAAATTAGATTGAATGTGTGGACTTTTGTTGCTGAGATATCGAACTTTTAGTCTATTTTTCCCCGCAAACTCCTAATATAGCAGTAAAATTATACTTTTATATTCGATGTGAAAATTTTTCCACATGGAAATCTTCGTTAGACGACTAGCTGGAATAAAAAAGCATTCAGAATTATTTTTTGATCACTATACCACCAAAATATCAATTACTTATAATATATATCTCGGATGTACAGTAACAGAAAAATTCTGAATGTTTTTTTTTTTATTCAAGCTACTCTAATGAAGGTCTATATTTCAGCAAAGTTTCAGGTCGAAAAACGAAAATATGATTTTTCTCACAAATCGAAATCCTGCAGAAAAAAAAATAGACATACAAAATTTGGTATCTGAACAACTAACGTCCAAAAATATAGCTCGATTCATGTAAAAGTTTTTGCTAATTTAATGAAACTTTGTGACGTGAAAATTCGTTAAAAGTGCGCAAAATTAACGCGTTTTAAAATTCTAACGATTTTTTTTTGTTAGATTAGTAAATTTTTAATGATTCTTCACACATGAATTTATCGAGGAACGTGTTAAATACGAAAGCTGATTAATATGTTATCTCTCAGAATTTTTCATACATTCTTATTTACAGCAAGTATGATAAACTTTCTTCAATAATCAATATCTTGTTTAGTTTCACTCGTCTGAAGAGAAGAATCTAGCTAATCAATTCAATATTGGATGTTCTTTCTAATAAGATGCTTCATAAAGCATTGTTTTCACTATAAACATTTCGTAATAGGTAGCAAAATCAACGAGAAAGCACAGTATATTTTTTTATTTTGTTGATATCTTCAAATTGAAAGTATTTATGGCTTTACTTGCTATAATTTTGCATTATTGTACATATCAGAAATGTATTTCATAGTCGACAGAAATGATAAGACTATTACTAGTTCAAAATCTAGGATATCGACAAAGTAAAAAAAAAATATTGTACTTTTTGATTTGTTTCGCTATAAATTATAAAATATTTTTAGTGATAATAATGTTATCTTAAGCATCTTATTAGAAAGTACATTCAATATTGAATCAATTAGCTGGATTTTTCTTCTTAGCCAAGTAAAACTTAGCGCAAGATATTGATCATTGAAGAAATTTCATCATATTGGCGACGAATAACAATGTATGAAAAACCCTAAGGAGTAATATATTCATTGGCTTGAACTATAGAAAGATAGATTACACGAACTAATATAATTTAATTATCCCTTTCCTCTTAACTTAATATATCAGCTTACATATTTAATAGAGATGAATCAGTCATATTTTTCATATTAGATCTAGATTCTATAAGCGAAAAACTTAACTCAGCTCAATTCAATAGCGTAAAAGAGGAATTTATATCAATAATACACTTATATAGGTGTCATGTAGCTCGAATGAGAAAGTTAAAATATCACACGTGTGAAAACGAATGCAACATTTAACGATATATAATGAGTTAGTTACCATTACAATGACAATCACTCGTGAAAAATCTAACGCGTTAAAACGAATTTTCCCAATCTAGCAAAAACTCATGAAAATTTTCATTAATTTGCCTTTTAGGGCAACTTTTGGTCTTAACTGGAGCAATTACTTCGCTAAACTTTTTTTAATCATATGGAGCAGAAATGATGATGTACGAAGTACAGAATTACATTCCTTTAGATATAAAATCCATAGTAAATTTTAAAGAAAAACAAATGAAAGAGGATTATCTTTATCTAGGATCAATTCAAGTGGTTTTGCTATCGATTAATACAAAGTTGAGATTTCTCTAAAGAAAAGTTCTGCTTAATCTGATAAGAAGCTTTTGATATCTGGATTGATATAGTTCACAGACACATTTGATATTTCGTAAATATAAATCTTTCAAGATGATTTTTGTGTAATGTATATAAACAAACATGTTACATAAAAAATTATGAATATTGTACACATGAAAACGATTAGTAGATTGAATGATGGTCCTATTAAATGACGTTCGTTAACAATTCAAATTTTTATTAAAATTCGTTAAAATATTTCACTCATGAAAACAGGTACTAGATTTAACGAGAATCAATCAATCAGTTAAGTTTCATGAAAACACGTTAATCTGTTTAACGCATGATAATGAACACCAAATTTAACGATATTTAACATGGTAAGATTGGTTAAAAACAAAAAAAAACTCAAGAAATATCGTTAAACTTCTTAATGCATGAAAATGAATGCAACGTTTAACGATATATAATGAGTTAGTTACAGTTAAAACGACAATCACGCGTAAAAAATCTAATGCGTTTACACGAGTCTTCAGAGTATAACGAAAATTCATGAAATTTTTTTGCGTGATAAGTTTGTTAATTTGTCTTTTAACGTATTTTTTTGCGTTAATTTTAAAAATCATTTCGTTAAATACCCTTTTATATTTACATGGTACGTGGCGAAGCTGAACGAAAACATCGACATGCAACTTGTTCTGCCATTCTCTTTCTTTGCATTATAAGAGACAGCAAAGAATGCAGAAATATTTTCTTTTCCTATTTTTGTTTTGTCTTTACTCAGTGTAAGACGATAACTACTGTTTAATATTTTGTATAAGTATATGGATGTATGTTCTTTCTTTCTTGTTGACCGCATCAATTTTTTGCTTATTGAGAAATAAAGATTAGTCGTGTGATATGTATGAAATCTGATAATAATCATTGTTGATAAAGCTTTAAATGAAATCTTAGGGTTTTAAGTTTATTTTGACACTCTTCTAATACACGAAAATATTTTTATCGAAGTGCAAATATCAGTTCTAATGATCTCGTCTTGAAATAGCATTGTATATTCAAAATATGAAGATTTCGATTCTAAGATATTGTAATTAAAAATGAGTATTTCTGATATTTTAACTTCATAAACAAATTGGTTGAAACTTGTTCAATACATATGAAAAATCGATGTGTACGAAAAACAAATTGAAGAACACTTTCATTAGAATTTATCTTTGTCCTCGCTGAAATGTTTTTCAATTCTATATTTTGTAAGTGGCTGTAACTCTCTTCACCGAAAAGCATTTCGTCGAAAGACTTGTAGGACGCTTTAGACTGTTGCAAGCCCTTTAATTCTTATACAGGCTTGTTCAGTATGAAGAGGTCAACTCATTTTGCTCTCATCCTCACCTTTGAAGCGCTCTCCATGGCCAAAAAGTACTTTCGACGATAGTATGTTTCGGCGAAGAGCATATATACTTGGTAAGCATTGTCAAGAAACCGTCAGCGAATAGAATTTATGATCATGATGTCATCACTAGAAATAAATAGTAGACAGAAAAAAAAAGAATATCTCACTATATCTTTTCTTGAGGTTTGTTGATCTACCGTTATCTTTTAACTTTACTCTCATGTTACTTGAATAATAATGATGAGTAGGATTATTATTTTTCATTCAATTCAATTATCGTTTGTTTTTAACCACACTGTGTTTTTTCCCACTGAAATACCCACACAACATTCTATATAAACCTATGTTGACATGAAAAATTGCTAATGAATTTTTTTCTTCCTTGTTCTTCCGACATTCTTCAAGAATCAAACGTAAGAGAACATTTATTCTCTCCAAAAGCACATGACATGGAGGAATCACATGGTTATTTTGCTACTAATTCTACGTACAATAGATGTCATTTTTATTTCAGATCATAAATCTTTCACATATTGTTCGTCATTAATAGTAATAGTCTATTACTCAATAAAAAAGTGAGTCACTTTTCTCTAATGTCAGTCGATAGTATTATGCTATATATTTCAAAGACTGAATATTGATTATCTAATTCGTCATATTACTTGCTTTTTAATATTGATGATTAATATGAGTTTTTTTTTATAGACTCTGATCCACAAACGAATTAAAAATGCCGAAAAATAAAAATCGAAAAGGTGAGTTTCTGAATTTCTTCTTACGACCGTTAGCACCAATAGTTTATTTCTTGATAATCTTTAGCTCGACGCGACTCGAGACCAGCAACAGCCAACAACAATGAAAATGTAGATACAGCATCCACCTCTAATCCCTCAATATCAGCAGTAGATTCTACTACATTAATTCCATCTGAATCATCCACTGTATCACAATCAGCAACTGATCCTCAAGTGACACTTTCATCTCAGCTATCTACTGTGCCAAAATTAGCTTCAATTGTTCGAGAACCAACACCATCTGAAACACCTACTATGCAAAAATCAGCAGCAGATCCTCAAGGACCACCTGAAGCTCAGCCATCTGCTGTATCAAAATCAGCATGGAGTCCTCGAGTACCTCCTCCAGCTGGAACATCTTCTGTACCGAAGTTGACATCGGATCCTCAGGTGCCACCTTCATCCCAGCCATCTGCTACATCAAAGTCAGCATGGGGTCCTCGAGTATCATCTCCATCAGAACCATCCATTATATCAAAACCAGTCCTGGATTCACAAGTACTACAGCCTTCATCTCAGCCATCTGCTGTCCCCAAACCAGCATGGGGTCCTCCATCTCGAAATCTACATCCAATAGAACGTTCATCCAGTGCTTTTCCGATGATGAAGGAGGAAAACAGAAGTTCATCTGTGAACAAAGACACTACTTTATCTAAAGAACGCCGTTCTCAAAGTGTACTTTCAACGAAACGTCGTCGATTTTTATGCTCAGCAGTACCTGATTCCGCTGTCTTGTCTCCAGTTCGCCGTCCGGATGATGGTGGTTCGAGTGGTGACAAAATATCGGTGTATACTAATCATTTTCCTTTGCACATCGATAATGCTATTGTCAATCAGTACGATATTGAGATCTTTACGGTTGGTCAAGATGGTAAATTACGTGTGGCACGCAAAGATGAACGTTGGGAAACGATGCAATGTATTGCAAAAGAAATAAAAACGTTCCCTGTTGTATGGTAAGTGTATTCATCCTTCAAATGATTTGAATGATCTATGATTATCTTTTCAAGGTATGATGAAGGAAAAACATTGTACACACGAGCATTATTGACTGAATTTACAAAGCCTATTCAGATAAAATTGAAAAGAGGCAATGAAACAAAAACATTTCAACTGAACATATTAAATCTTGTTCGACAAGAGAAAATTTCAAATATTTTTGATTTTATTCAAAAGAAAATAATTCTTCGTCCTCGTGAAACAGTTCGAATAATTGAAACTCTTTTCAAACAACGTGCTCGCAATGATCTCGTCTGTGTTCGAAATCAATTCTATAATCGTAATCAAATCCTTGATGATCTCAGTTAGTGCTTTCTACAAAGTTTTTCTTCATAATATTAATCTTGTTTTTTTTTCACAGAGGATGGTCGTGGCATGGCTAAAGGTTTCTATCAAGCATTGTTTCTTACACGATGTGGACCAACACTCAATGTTAATCTAACATTCACTTGCTTTTATATGCCATTAAACTTTGTAGATTTTGCTTGTAAATACTTACGAAAAGATATTACCAAAGGATTTACAGAATATGAAGCAAAAATATTCAGAAAACTAATTCGAGATCTACTTAGTATGTTCATTGAATTTTTGATTTTTTTTTCTCATTTAGAAATGATTATTTTTACTTGATAGTTGAAACTGAACATACAGGCCGGATACTTCGCTATAAACTGCGTCGTTTTGGTCTTCCAGCCGATCAACTTTTGTTTACATGTGGAGAAGTAGATGAAAGCGTAGCAGAGGCTTCTTCTATTCAAAAGATCAGTGTAGCCGAATACTTCGAACAAAAATATCAACGAAAACTTCGCTATCCACATTTACCTTGTATTGATGGTACAGCTGGCATCAATAAGAGAGCCAATTGGCTACCAATGGAAGTGGTTAAGGTTAGTTTCTTTCATAGAATATCGAGAAAAAAAATGTGATAGACTCTTCAAATATTCAATTGATCTTTTTTGAAAAAAATCAATTGAATTTAAACAGAGACAATGAATTTAATGTTCATTGATAGTACAATGTATATCAAAGGATTTTCCCCTATAAACAAGATGACTCTATTGATATGATGATGAATTTCTTTTCTAAGTCTTTCATTTGATTTCAGGTTGTCGAATGGCAACGTTCATTGAAGCCATTAGATGCAACACAACGAGCTCTCGTTTCGGGTAAATCCATTATCAAACCATTTGAACGATATAATCAAATAATGAGTATTATGCATGCACGCGATTTTGAGACGGATATTTATCTTAAAGAATTAAATATTCATGTAGACAACCATGAAATGCTCAAAATCCGAGGTATTTTCTTTTTATTTCTGTTTAGCCATGAATATATAATTTTTCTTTTCTTTTAGCTCGAATTCTTACACCTCCTTCAATTCACTATGGTACTCGTCCAGGTCAAAATGAAGCGATCGAACATGTCAATGTTGGTAGATGGAAAATCCGAAATTGGTTTTATACAACACCTGAGATTCATAATTGGGGTCTCATCTATATTGGTTATCAACATAATCAAAAAATTGATGATATTCTCAACGAATTTAGCAGACAATTACCAGAAGTAAACTATTTTATTCAAATTTATGATAAAGAACTTTCTCCTATCGATTCTTTTTAGTTACTTAAACGTAAAGGTTTTATGATAAAATCAAAATTAACTATAACAATCAAATCCGATCGGCAACAAGATATTGAAAAGGCTTTGACTGATGCCAGTAAAAATCGTTGGCAATTAGCTATTGTTGTGCTTAATACTAGATCTGATCAAGTTTATGATTATGTCAAACAATTAGGCCATCAACAATTAGGTTTAAGAACACAATGTATCGACATGGAAGCATTGATGAAAAATATTGGCAATCTCAACATGTGTAAGTGAGAATAGGAAAAGAATTCTGTCTTCTTATTTTCATTCCAAAAAGAAAAAATTGCAGTAACTGAACAAACTCTGGCATATATACAGTCCTGGACAAAAGTATTCGCTCCCCCCCCCCCCTAAACCGGTCTTATTTCTCATGATATGGGGCTGATATTTTGGATCTAGATTGATCTTACTGAATTCTGATCGCAAGCACCAATCCGGTCTTAATCGATTGATATAGATTGGAGTTATCAGGTTAACAATATCATCAGATTGTCTAAGTCATATCTCGTTCATTTTTTGATCTTTATGTTTACGCAATCCGTCATTTGTAAGTCCACTGGTGTAGCTATCTACAGACAAAATTTGGTAAGAAATTGCCTGGGAATAACGGAGATTTGAAGTTGACATTGAAAACTTCCATCAAGTAGTTAGCCATAGTTTCCAGTCTAGCGTCAATAACTCCAGTTCAACTCAAGCAATTCAGTTGAAAATTTCAGCAATAAGTTCTTATGAGCTCCTAAGTTTGTGGTAGAATTTTCAGAGCAGTAACTCAATGTAGAGCAAAGATAAAGCCATTGGAAGAGTTCATTACGGCACAGCTTGCCAATCGATGAAATCTCGTTATTATGCGACAAGCTTTGGACCATAGAAACTGGATATCATGAGCTGAAAATGGTGCCAAAAAAAACTGAAAATAAATTGTAGAAGAACGAAACAACAAACGAACATTTTCTTAGATCGCATTGCCCTTTGATCTCTTCAACACCCTACTGAAAATGTACCCATATATAAGATACTTTTATGCCACGAAGAATTTGACTTCAAAATAATTTTGCCGGCTCTATAGAGCTTCTCGTTAATTATATTAGCCCTATATATACGTACTCTGGATCGTTCGGATAAAACAATAAGCATTCCCTAAAAGATGAGCGTGAATTCAGTAGTATTCCACAGTTACGCATATATATATATATGCATTGTTAGTGGTGTGTTGACGAGATCAAAGGGCAATGCGATCTAAGAAAATGTTCGTTTGTTGTTTCGTTCTTCTACAATTTATTTTCGGTTTTTTTTGGCACTATTTTCAGCTCATGATATCTAGTTTCTATGGTCCAAAGCTTGTCGCATAATAACGAGATTTCATCGATTAGCAAGCTGTGCCGTAATGAACTTTTCTAATGGCTTTATCTTCGCTCTACATTGAGTTACTGCTCTGAAAATTCTACCACAAACTTAGGAGCTCATAAGAACTTATTGCTGAAATTTTCAACTGAATTGCTTGAGTTGAACTGGAGTTATTGACGCTAGACTGGAAACTATGGCTAACTACTTGATGGAAGTTTTCAATGTCAACTTCAAATCTCCGTTATTCCCAGGCAATTTCTTACCAAATTTTGTCTGTAGATAGCTACACCAGTGGACTTACAAATGACGGATTGCGTAAACATAAAGATCAAAAAATGACCGAGATATGCCTTAGGCAGTCTGATGATATTGTTGACCTGATAACTTCAATCTATATCAACCGATTAAGGCCGAGTTGGTGCTTGCGATCAGGATTCACTAAGATCAATCTAGATCCAAAATATCAATCCCATATCATGAGAAATAAGACCAGTTTAGGAGAAGGGGCGAATACTTTTGTTCGGGACTGTATATATATATATATATATAGTGTATTCGATATTTGTTTAGATGTGGATAACTTAAGTCAGAAGATCAATAGTAAACTGGGTGGTATCAATAGTGTTGTTAATACAAAATTGGCTTTAAGTCGTTCTTCTAAAGAAGATCTTTTTATGTTCTTTGGAGCAGATGTAAGTGTTCATAATGATAGGATTAGACGAGCAAAAGAATATCTCGTTTAGGTAACTCATTCGACTTGTTCAACAGATCGCCCATCAATTGCAGCAGTAGTTGCTTCACGTGATCCAACTAATACTCTCTATGCTGCTCGACTTTGTGAACGTAAGTTTAAGATAATTTTTTTAAAGCTATGATCATGAATATATATTTCTATAGAATATCCGAAAAAGGGTCGTTGCTCAATGGAAATTATCAAAGAATTAGATCAAATGGTTGCGGATTTGCTTCGAGTCTTCGCACGCACATGTGGTGGTCGTCTTCCAAATAAAATTGTTTTTTATCGAGATGGTGTGGACGAAGGACAATATCAAAAGGTACTTGATAATGAAGTGAACAAAATCAAGACGGCTTGTCGAAGTAAGTTCTCAAAGAAAAAAGAAAACCAATTATTCTACAAATAGAATGATTTCTTCATATTAGTTGTGTATGGTGACCGTTCGTTGCCAAAATTAACATTTATTGTTGTGAAGAAACGACATAATACGCGTTTCTTTCTCTATGATGGTAAACAGACAATGAATGTTCAGGCAGGTACTGTGATTGATCAAGATATTACTCATCCATCCCAATTCGATTTTTATCTCTGTTCACAAGCAGCCATGTAATTGTGTTGAATTCTTTCATCTTCTTTTCTACTGAATAGATTGTCGACTGTTTTAGAATGGGTACATCGCGACCAACTCTTTATCATGTTCTTCATGATGATATTGGCTTTAGTAGTGACGATGTTCAACAATTAACCTATTGGGTAAGTTGAAATATGAATGAATTCGAACGATTCAAAATAAGATCTATTTGAAGTTATGTCATACGGATATGCGTTGTACTAAATCAGTCTCGATTCCATCGCCTGTTCATTATGCTCATCTAGCGGCATATGGTTCTCGTGCATTGAAATTCAATGATGATCGTGAATCAGACGAGTATGAAATCTTGTCGTTTAATCTTCAAAATTAATTTATTGATTTATACTTTTAGCTTTGATGATGATAATAATGATGAAGAACCTGAAAGTTATTCAATAGATGATATTAAAACTAAACTAATGATATTGGACTCAAAAGTTGCCGATGACATGTGGTTTATATAAATCTTTCTCTATGAACATTTGTTAAATGTTTTTAATAGTCATGAATACAATCCGAATTGTTGTTCCATTGTGAATTTAGTTTACCTTTTATTTAAGACTTTATAATTAAATGACAGAATAAATTTCCTTCTCCTAATATCTTGTTATGTTGTTTTCTCAGCATTGATCTCTATATTCACAAATATTTCTCTGATACTAATAAGATTCAAACAACAAATGCGATGAATAACGCTTTTTTTTTTACAGAGAACTGATGTTCATCTATGCTCGATCAGACCTTTTTCAATCATGTTTGATCAAAATACTACCATCTCAGGTTCGAATATGGCAAATGAAGATAAAAATCTATTCTACTCAATCGAATTTTCAAAGAGAGTTGAATAGTTAATATCTCTTACAAAATTTGTTAATATCTAGTCGTTAGATTTATGTCATGTAGATCCTTTATAACTCTTCGATTGAGAAAGATTCTATCACCAAAGTTTAATTACTAATGATCGATAACACTGTATTTGAGGGTGTGAATGAAGATTACATTCCAACAACGTCACTCACACCTACACCCATACTCACATTCACACCCACACTCCAATAAGCAACAAACATGAAAATGTGTTTTTTCTAGATAGTAGGGAATTTTCTAACAGTGATATGAATCAATTGAATTGATCTGAGAACGAGGAAATAAACAATTTACTAAGTAACTTTGAACAAAGTACGTAAATTATTAAAAGAAATATTTTTTTTTATATTAATTTTCATATATAGAAAATCAATAACGACTATTGAAGATTTTTCGAACGAATTCTTTGATGAAGTATTTGATTATTTCGATGATTGTGGCATATATGATGCATTTGCCAATCTCAACTATCGTTTTCAACAACTTCTCAATTCTTCATTGATTTCGTTTAAAATTAACTTAGATGATTAGTTATCAAAAGAAATATTGATAGATATTTACAAACGAATGATAATCTTCAATAAACATCAAATATTTTCGATTAATTCTTCTACATCATTATCGATAAATCGATTTTGCTCATCGTTTTTCTTCGATGTATCCTTTAATCACCTTGAATCACTTGTTCTTTGCGAATCTGAATCAGATATATTTCTCTTACTTCTGAATACTTTATCTTCTTTATCTTGTTTATATTCATTAATTCTCAAGATGTTCAAAGGTTTAACAAATCTAATCGATGTTTATGGAATAACTGTAAAACTTCCAATGTTGAAGTATCATAATATGTTAACAAACCCTTCAGATTTCTTAGTTTCACTACTTGGTAATACCGATTAACAACAATTTAGTTTTATAACATATCTTGTCATTGAAAATCATTGTAGTTTTAATAATATTTTGACAATAATTTCATATATATCGCAACTTTACCATCTAAATTATACAAATACGAATTCTAACGACAGAAATATTGAAATAAATTCATCCATTAAATTATAATATTTAAAATATCGTTTTGTACGTGTATGTAGTATAAAGTTTGAAATATTTGAAATGTTTCTTGGAAAAATTGATTCGAAATTAAAAAGTTTTATCACTTACTATTTGACATCAGCATATAACTTATCTTGATACTAATCAATAGAAGGAAATTATTTTAAAGTATTTATTTCAATTAGAAGAATTTTATCTAGAATACTACATAAGTCGTAGAAATGGTTCATAAAATCGACTTTATCGTGGTAAACCAAATCGATATACATCATCATTTTGGATTCAACGACAATGGACATTTGAAGTGCAAAGAGATTTGAAATGTATCATGTACTTAGTTCGATCATAAAAGTATTTGAAAAAGTTTTTTTTTTTTTTTTGAATAAGAAAATAAATTATTTTATTCTTTGTAGAAAACAATGGAGCAAATTTATTCAAGATGAGATTGGGGGTTTGTCTTCCGAACTTTTTAAATCGACTCAATTGACTTTTATGCAGATGCGTCCAAATGAATGGCGGAACATGATTAATGTGGATATTAGTTTATCATTTGACTATTTTTGTGGGAAAAATGTTTGTTGGTCTATACATCCCAATCTTAAATTCATTATCAAAACTTCATTCTTTATCATTTACTGATCCAGAAAGTATGAGTCATCAAGATTATAAGATTTTTTTCTCAACAAAACCTAGATGTAAAGTTACCAAAGTCTATCTCGAGAGACTGGATCAAACTCAAGATATTTATTTTCTAAGGACACATTGTCTTCATATGGTATATCTTAAAGCCGACTGGACGAAAGGTAAAAGGGATACGATACCTTTTGTACATATTTGTTTCGAGTAACGTATTTAAAATCATTTTTATGTATTAATCATGTTCATAATCTAGCTAAATGATTTTTGTGTTGGTTTTTTTTCTAACGAAATTTTCAATAAATAAATAATTCAGAATGATAGAAATTCATTCGTATAAATAAATAAAAATGTTAATGTTCAACGTTTTGCGGAACATGTGCAAACAAAATAGAGCAATGATTTAAATAGTTAGAGCTGATTACTCTTTGTTTTTTTTCTTTCCTAAGCCACTTTTTTTGAGAAGTCATAAGACGAGCTTTGTTTTGAAATCTTGAAATCAAAACTAAACAATTTTCCTATGGATGACATGGTCGGTCGGCTATCATAAAATATGGATTTTAGGGTACTATAACACACCTTCTTGAGGCCCTTGGTAAAACTTTCGATTAAAGTTTTTTCGAGATGTTTTTGATAGACTCTTTGAAAATGAAATCAAATTTGTGAAGTCATGCCACTTTGGTACATTTCAGATCGAATTACTTGAAATAATCGCCTGCTGGGAAGGTGGCATTTTTCAAGTGTAAAATTTTTAGGAGACTGGAAATAAGTGACAAAATTATTTCTTCTAAGTATTTTTGTAGAGAATTTTTTTCTCTATATTTTAAAACAAACTACAACTCGAACAGATGAACTGACGCTGAGAAAAGTCCAAAATACCGGGACTATCGAATTTTACAAAAAAAAAAAACAAGAATCTTATGAAAGACCCTCTCAGTATTTTGGCCATAGTTCATCACAGGCTCAATTAAAAGAGCTCATATTCTTACTATAAACTTTTCAGACCATGGCCTATCAAATGGCAACAGAAAATCGAAATTTACAATTTTTCGAGAGGAGTGATGTTTTCGTTCAAGGTGGTGACCTCGCGAACTCTCTCTTAAGATAAATTCCATAACTTATCGTCACTTTCTAAAGTTCCTCTTCAAACACAAACACACGCGCGCACATCGAGTCACATCTCATCTTGGATATTGTTATTCTTTCTAACATATCACATCTTACTTCTTATCTATCTGTTTCATTTTCTTTTAACTACATACAATACTTTCACTTCACTTCTTTTTCTTCGTCCTCATACAGTCCAAAAAAATGCATTCCAAAACACTTCAACGTAGCTACCTCTCATGGTTAGCTTTAGCTCTTGCAATCTTGTCTTGTATCATTGCAGTCATTGGTATAGCTACGCACAATTGGGTGACAGCCACCCTTTCCGATTCATCTGGAAGTTTTCAGTATTGGTCATACGGTCTGTGGAGAAAATGTTTCTATAATGACACACAGACACTTACATGTGTCGATGTCACAAAATATAAACCATTTCGTCTAACTCAAGTGTTGACTGTATTGAGTGCATTCATTCTCAGTCGAATTCCAATTATGCTTGAGTCAGTAAGAATTTTTGGTAAAAGTAGTTCTACGAGTGTCATCAGTTTACCAAGTTGGAAAATGAAAACGACAGTTATCGTACTACATTTATTGGTATGCTTATTGACAATCACTGGGATATTACATTATTTAAATATTTTTCTTGTTGCCAACTTGAAAATTGATTATTCCTTTGTGTTGATCCTAGGCGCAACTCTACTCGCGGTACTTGCTGCTGTTCTATATGGAGTGATACTAGGATACAGTCTTCAGCAAACAAAAGAAGTACAACATCATACTGTCACATTGTTAATGGGGATATTTGGTGTACTGGCAATTATCTTAGCTATCCTCGGTATAGCATCGCCAAGGTGGATGTACACATTTGATAAACGTCATGATACATTTAGCTTATGGCAACATTGCAATGATGAAGTTAAATGCTCCAGTTATACAGACGATGAATTTCGTGTCGTACAAGTATTAGCTGTTGTTGGACTGGGTATTCTAGTCTTGTCCGTGATCATGTCAATTCTAACCTCATTCATTTGGAAACAAAGTGTGAATGTCAAAGTTACGGTCTTAATATTATTCGGCCTTGGTATTCTGGCACTGTATGCAGCATTCTTTTGGTTTGTAATCATATGGTTTCAAATCTTTTCTAATATGGACATTGGTTATTCTCTAACTATGATGATTTTCTCGGCAGCACCAACGAGCATCGGTGCTGGTATAGTACAAGCGGTAGCGTTCGGACACTCAATGGAAATAGTAGATAAATTTTGAGTCATTTTCTATGTGACTATTTGTTACTGATTGATGATGATTTTTTGCGTGTGCTTCTTCAGTATCTATTGTGATTATAATGATTATTTTTTCAAAGAACACCACTGATTTTAAAAAGTTGTTCAAATTCAATGAGATTCGCACTGTTGGTAAAAGTAAATAAGATACATTCACTATAAAATTTCCAGCTCCATATGACTCACTGAAAAGAATTTATAATGAAAATACATCTGTAGAGCAGATGTCTAATTCGAGTTCGAATATAAATGAAGATTCCAAAAGATTCATTCCTATGCCTAATCATAGGGTGAGATTTATATCTCTCCATTGTACACTATTATATATACACTTCACCACTGTTAGTTTAGAAATAGATTTAGTTCTAGTTATATAGGTATAGGTAGGGTGTGGGTGTGACTGACAGAACAACATCCACATCCACACCCACCCAATCCAAAAATGAATTTGAATTTTAGATGGTAATATGCGCATTTTTATAGTATTTTACCTATCATTGTTTTTCAGCTCAAATATTTTCACAAAACTTTTTCACAAATCTATTACTCTCATCACTGGCAAGTTTTTCTGCAAATATTTCATGGCGACATGCTTTTTTTCTGAGCTTTGTGAATCAATCTATACAAACACGATATTTTAGAGGTGCAAGGTTTTTGCCAATATTCTTCCTCTAACATTACAGTAAGATGAGATATCAGAGTTTAAAATACAGAAGTTTGTAGAGAATTAAAAACTCTATCAAATGGTATTTGAACTGAATTTTCAGACATCTTCGTTTTTTTTTACCAGAGAACTTAGTATGACCAGGTACGAATAACATTGCTTGAAAATGATAGCATCTTTCCGTAGAAAACTTTGAAATATTCAATAATTTTTGAAAGTAGCGTAAGTCTTGTCTGTACTCTCGTTCGATGCATTTTTCTGAAGCGGAGAAACTATGGAAAAGGAGTCTAATGCTATTGTCTTAGGTTGCTAATGCCTTTAAAAGGTGCGAGGAAGTCCAAAAACCTCGAATTGAAATTTCACTCACTATTTTCTTCGAAAAATATGCGAATTCCACAAAAACTCAGTGAGTCTAGCTTTACTTTCAATATCTTATGCAAATATCTTACTTGATGTGTAAAACTCCATGTTAGTCATCAACATTTTTTTCCTTTCTGTTACAGACAACAATTGAAATTGAGTAATTCTTTATTACATGCCCTTGAATCAAACCAATAGCTACGCTGCATTATGACTCAATTTTACCTGCATAAATGTGAGCATTGATTCATACACGTGTGCCTTTAATAAATTACTCAATCTGGATCGTTATATGTGAGGAAAAGGAGAAAAAAAATCCATGTGTAGGTAGTTTTCAATCTACAATAAAGGGAATTTTCGTAATATGCAACATATAAAGAGAAAATGATAACTCTTATTTTTCATTATTGTTTCTACTTCAGTATACAGACATATCTAGTAAGTTTTTCAATTCATTACATTTACTGATGCTCGCTAGGCGGACTCATTTGTCTGATCCTAAAAAAACAGCTAGAAAATATTCACAGGTAGTATGAAAGTTTTCTCAAACATTTTAAGTTTTATTTTTCCATTTCTTCTTCCAAGAAGAAAGAGTAGTACTTAATCATATGAATTTATACATGGATATATCAAGAAAGATAAAATTCTACACTATATACAAAATAAACGTCCAGTAGCATACAACCCATTATATAAGAAAAAGTGCGTAAAGATTGATTTAAGGATTTGAAATCTGTTTAATTTTCGGGTGTCTTTCAAAATCAGTGAACATTTAGATTGATTTTTGAATACTACTAAGGAAACTTTACGAAACTATAATTCTTTAAAGGGCGATATCATGATAGTTCTACCAGACTATCTTCTGAGAGATTCCTAAAGACATCTTCAGATGTCTTACATATTTCTCAAGCTGACATTTAGATTCTTTGCATTAATCAATCGTCCCACACAGAACTAAAAATAGCAGTAGACAATATTATGGAATATCTAGATCCAACCTTTTTACTAATCGATTTTCCTTTTTCGATAATATCGCTAAACAGATTGTAACAGTTCGTAGAATTGCAACTTTTTGACTTATTCATAATCATTATATTTCTCTTTCAGATTAACCTATGAATGAAAATATTTCTAGCGCAACTGTGACGCGCGATCACAATGATTCTGAAGATGTTTTATGTTTAAGAAGTCTTTCAAGATATCAACTTGCAACAATTGCAGAAGATACTTTGAACAAACTCAAAGCTGGTTGGTACCGTCCATCTAATGGTCCTCGGATTAGTCTAGCAGAAGATGTCGCGTTTTCTATGGAGAACAGTGTAGTTTACACAGAAGATGATATTATAAAAAAAAAGAAACTAATCTTAAATACCGATGAAACGAGTCCAACATCATTCGCAATAGCTACATCTTCGTATCCAGAGATTGAAGTTCGTCATTGTACAACTCTACAAGCAGCTCAGTCATTAGTTGCTGAGATAGCGGAAGATCGTGTTGGAATATTAAATTTTGCATCAGCTAAAAATCCAGGAGGAGGTTTCATAAAAGGTTCCAATGCACAAGAAGAATCACTTGCAAGATCTTCATCACTTTATTCAATATTTACTCAAACTAGAATTTTTAATGAATTTTATGATTATAATCGACGTGGTAAACGTGGTATCTACAGTCATCGAATCATTTATTCACCAAGAGTAACTATTTTCAAAGTATGACCAATAAAACTAATAAGACAAGTTTATTCTAATTGATCTTTCTTTTTACAGGATGATAATGGAAAATTATTATCTTCTCCATATCATGTTGGTATTGTAACAGTTCCTGCTCCTAACGCTAGTGTTGTCCGTCAAACAGAACTAGTCAAAAGTACAATGATGGAACGTATTAGACGTTTATTATACGTTTTCGAAGCTAACAAACATGATACTCTTGTGTTAGGAGCGTTTGGTTGTGGTGTTTTTAAAAACAATCCATTAGACGTTGCAATTATGTTTCGACAACATTTAGAATCGGATGAGTTCAAGAACTCTTTTAAACGAATCATCTTTGCAATTTTGGATGAGGATATGTATCAAATATTCAAGGAAGTGTTCACTAGTACTGATTTAAGCCATATACAGCATGAAACTATGAGCATATATCTGGATGATGATAATGATGAACAACGTCCATACGGTAACCAAAAGCAACAATACAAGAACAGAACAAAGCAAAGACGAAAACGAAACAATGACTTTAAACAATCTTATGATAAAAACTATAACGATTTTCATAATTATGAAGATGAGGATGAATGAAAGGAAATAATAGTGAGAAATAAAATATGTAATATAATTATCGGTTCTTATTTACCGTTTATAGATCACCATCAATCATACATATATGGGTGTATAGAAAAGCAAAAAAAAGGAAAATTAATTGATCGACTATGAGCGTATGCTCACCGAGATACAAATATTATCTCATGAACAGAATGAAATAGAATCGAAAAACATCGGATTAGATGATTGACTGATCGTATAACAGTGCCAACTTCAAAGAATGGCAGTAAATGATATTCAGCAAAATAGACAGAAATATCAAATGTAAAAAATAGTATATTTGAACAAAAAAAAAAGAGCAAAAATCGAAGAATGGACATAAGGATGTGGATATGGGTGAGAGTGAAAAGTGAATCAACTTCCAAATCCACACTCTGACTCCAATGCTAGAACTTGATAGAGAAATTTTCATTTCTATATGAAAAATTCTCCTAAATTATTTCTCTTCGAATGTCATTCTATCGGGTGTTTCATTTACAGTTTGTTGCTCAACGCTATTTCGTTTTACAAGAATGAATTAAACACTATAATGGATTAAGTGTCGATATCTGTTGTCAGAAATATTGTGTATTATCAATGATATCAAAATAAGAATGAGATGTTATTGTAGTCTGTTCTCTTTATTATTGAATATTGATCTCAAGTTCAAGAATTCTGTATATAAAAAGTACTATTTTAGTCTCGTATTGCTTCACATGTATAGTATTCATCTTGTATATGCACAATAAAATCTGGATGTGAGTGTGGCCCTCAGACTCACACCATTCTACACTCACCCATATTGATTATTTCCAAAAAGTTATGACTTGATCAACTGACACTTTCTATGTTGATCTTATGATGACTATGGAAAATCAATCCATAATTATTCATCATTGTTGACACCTTGAATATAAATTTTTATGTCTGCAAAAATCAACATTTGCACTATTTAAAACATTCACAAATATATTGCAGCCACTTAAAGGATGCCGCCGTTTAAGAAAATTTTCGATTTTAAAGACTAGTCTATAAGAGTTTTGCAGAGAAACTAACATAGCCTTACATTATTTCAAACCAGGTAAAAATAAAATTTATTGACTATGTGGAATAAAATGATAACGTTTGTTTTCAGTTTCAATCTAATATTCAACTAATAGATAAAAAGTTTCGAAAGACATCATCGACTAGAAGCTTATTGAAAATGATTCAACGTTGTTTTTTTTTTCTTCGTGAAATTAGTTGTATTGCCTCTACACAATAAATTTTTATCTAAATGGAAAAATTCATCAGGTATTTGCAAATATTATTTTGATCATTAAGAAAATTTGAAGTTTTTTGTTTTTCGGGGAAAAAAAGTGAAATTTCATTTTTCGATAAAAAAGAAATTTATTGTTGAACACTGAATTGGAAACTATAAAAACATTATCATTAATTCAATTGAAACAACTTATTGATATAATTCAATATTTGTATACTTATCATATTATTCATCGTGATTGAGATCTACAAAATTTGATATTCGATAGTCATATTCAACAATTGAAATTAATTGGTTTTGGTTTTGCTACTAAATATGAAATGATAAAATCATTATAAATAAATGGTACAATAACATTTGCTGGGTATCAAGTTTTAAATATTATTTCAACTTTATCATTTGATTCATTATAATCTCAATGTTATGTTTACAAACGAACTTTTGATTTAAAATATAGACTAAATATTATTATGTATATGAATGATAATATTGTTCAAATGAAGATGAAATCAATCCAAAAAATAAAATATTTTCTAGAGAAAAACATCGCAAACATTAAAATTATGAAAAAATCTTGAACAAAATAATAAAAATTATTCCATTTGTTTTTTGTTGTTGTTTGTTTGTGTATTATGGTTACAATAGTTTTGTATGTGTGTAGATACATGTATAGAGAAAAAATGATTGCAACAGTATTAGATTATTTTTAATTGATAAAAAATTCCATATATGTCTATACAATGTCTTTCGAGCAAATATTCGTGGACCATTTCGAGACTATTCTCTTGTAGGATTGATCTTTTGAAAAAAAAATTAACTGAAATTATATTATAAATCAGATATTGTCTATTCGGATAAGTTTCAAAATTTTAGCTTTCTTTCGAACAAATACTATGCACTGTATTCATACAAAGAAATTAAATTCTTGAAATAATATTATAGATTTTAATCGAAGAACAACATTCGTTTTTTTTTTCTACAATGTTTTGAATATGAAAAATCGTGATAATTGACTTCGAGAAGAAAAACACGACATGCAACAATGACTAATACAGATTTTCATTTATCTAACCTTTTTTTGAAAAATATTTTGTTGTATATAATTTTAAGCATATGTTCCATATTGGCATATGCACGAATGGTTTCTTTAGCCTCATTATAAAAATATCGTATTTGCAAATTTGAGTAAACTTTCACACATTGTAGTTATTTTCTAAGATTATTGATCGGCATAAAACTAATCTACCTCTTTTTCTTTTTACCGACGTTCGATTTTTGTTTAAGTTGTTAATATTCGCTCGTTAGTTTTTGTTTTAGTTTTTTTTTTGCATTGATTTGTTCTTATTTTAACTGTAATTGATTGAACTGGCAAATAAGCCTGTTACACAAAGTATACATTGTATTGAAAGCAAATATGAACGAACTATTATGTATTTCGATCAACTCACAAACAATGAAATTGATTTTTTTTCTAATGTAACAATTTGGTCAATTCATTATGCTTATGATGATCATATTAAGACTGACAAATCAATGTATCACAAACAATCATTGTTGACATACTGAATACAAATTTTTATTTGTGCACAAATCAGAAACTGCACTATTGGAAATAATGCCAAAAGTATTCCAGTATTCCTTTACCTGATATTCCACCATGTATGCAGAAGAATTTGCAACGAAATATTTTAACGGAAGAATACAATTTTTCGGATTTATTGGTCAGCACAGCACTTCATGTGGGTATGGGTGGGGATGTTTAGTTTTGCCCATAGTCACACCCACACCCTCCTGATACATCATAGGATCTATTAGAATTCTTGAAAACGGACGACAAAGACGGAGAATTGATCTTAGAATTTTCATCAAGAAAGGAAAAGGAGACCTTGAAGATTGAGACTCTCATAGAGGCGAGAAATTTTGGTATACCTTGATGAATTCTATGATTTATGCGATCCAATAATATTCACCAAGATCCAAGTTTTCTATTGACTTCAATAGATTCTAATCAATAATGTTGCATTTCCCACAAGGGAAACTCCGATGTTTTCAAGTTCGATCTATGATCGATATACATGTCGTGTATAGAATTAGCTAAAATTGAGAAATACTGATATCAATCCCGATTTACTGTTGCACGTACAAACATTAAAAGTGGATTATATGGCATGAGCAAAAGACCAAGTGGACTAAGAATATGAAGTTCGACACGATATAAGACTCCCATGAGAAATTGATCTTAGTCCAAAAACATTCAAATTGCATGAAATTTTCAAGACATGTTGGGGCTGGAATGGAGAGATTATGATAAAATTTTCAGCCCTATATCATGATGTTTTCGGGTGATATTCAACTAGCAGCAGTCAAAAATAGCTCATTCGGCAACCCCACATTTTCTGTTGCCTTTCATTCTATAGACTTGATTCTTTTTTTGTTTAAAAGTGCATGTCAGGATGCAGGGCATTACAGAGACTTTTTTAAATTATTATTTTGTAAGGGAAATACAGGAATGAAAAGTTTATTGTTCCGAAAAATTCTCAAAAAAAATAGCACTCTAATTATATAACGAAGCTTAATACAGACAACGGGCTCAGTCATGCCATGCATCTTGATGTGCTTTATCAAATAAAAAAAATGATCCATTGGCTATAATGAAGCTCCTTCTAGAATTCTAGGATGCTCGATCAAAAAAAAACATAAACTGAGAAAAAGATTTTTCACTTTGTCTAAAAAGCCCATATTTTTCAAGCAGATAATGACGGAAATTGTTGAAAAAAATGCAGTTCTAAATGAAGAATCATTTCATTTATGAAAGAACAGACCATTCACTATGTGCCTATTTATTTATCTCAATTTATGTTTTTCACGAAAATTGACTGTTTTTGAGAGGGAGAGTAGCTTAAATCCAGAATGTCGATTCGGAGATGGTTTTTCGCAAAAAGATTAACTCCGTGTTTTACCTTTCAGAGAGTTCGATTCGCCTACCCTTATGAGAAATAGACATCAATTGATAAGTCGCTTTTCGATTGAGATAATATTGATAAAAAAAAGAAAGAAACATGGCAAATAATATCACAGTTCAAGTCGGATTGGGTGTTTATATCTTTGTTGTTAAGTCTTCGAACTTTTAGTCGATTTTTTTCGCAGAATGTCACTAAACCAGCAAAATTATATTTTCATTTTTGACTTGAAACTTTTCTCTAATGTAGACTTTTGTTAGACTAACTTAAATAAAAAGCATTCAGAATCTCTTTTTTTTTTGGATCACTATATCCCACCGAGATATTAATTTCTTAATGTATAGACTTTTCCTCAAATCAAACGGATATTTTGAGAATTTGATATCTTGAATGTACAGTAACTAAAATAATTCGAAAAATTTTCTATTCAAGTTAATCTAATAGAGTTCTTCAATTGGGAAAATTTCAAGTCGGAAAAAAAAGTTTAATTTCTGAGAAATAAAGATTCAATCACAAAAATTCTATTTAAATTATACAGTCTCAATCGAAAATCATGAAAACTTCTAGTGTACTCAAAATTCTTTTCATTGATATTATTTGCTTAAATATAACTGAATATCTATTGAATTTCAAATGTTTATAATCAATCAGATTTTACATTAATATATATCTAACACGGCCTTTTCATGTATACGATAGAATTTTTTGATACAGATTTATGAATGAAATTTTAAAATTCTCTTACTGAATTGATTATTTAAGGTATTCTTTTTGACCTTAGAAATATAATATAGACTTTTTTTATGTCTTCATTCGGCCATAAAAGATACAATCACACACACATCAATAAAACTAACTTGAATAGCATCAATTTTTTATTAACTTCTGTTTTTTTTTGGCTATGTTGATTCTTACTACTCGTAAAGTTATATCAAAGTCAAATAATTTTGCAATAGATTCTACTCTTTTTATTCATTTCCAATAGTTATCTTATTCTTTATTTGATAAATGAAAAATAATAAACGTCAAAAATTGAAAATTGTCTTTTTCCAGTTATCAGCGTCAATATTGAATGTAGATTACTAATCTCCTAATTTATTGACGTTTGTTTCTTGTGAGAGCCTCTATTGACATTATACAAGCCAAAAGTATACGTCTCGTTTTCTTTTTTCGAAAATGCCGATTCCCTTTTTTTTTTTGATACGAGCTATCGATCGAATGGCAGTATTGTGTAAAAATGAATGTCATGAATATAAATAAACAGAAATAGGTAAATATTAGATATCACCCACACAATCTGTGATTAATAGATACGCAACATAAAGGCAATATATAAATATAAGAAAGCATTACTAAATTTTTACTTTCATTGCAATAAATAAGAATGTCTGACGACGAACGAAAAAGTTGGCCTGAATATGTTGGTAAAGATGCCAATGAAGTTGAACAGAAATTACAAGCAGAAGGTATATTAAATTGAATATTCATATATATATCGATATAAACACATACTCTATTCTTTAGGCTATAATACTCAAGTATTACCACAAGGTTCACCAACTACACGTGATTATCGTCTCGATCGTGTTCGTTTATTTGTTGATGGCAACAACAAAGTTGTTCAAACACCTATCAACGGTTAATTCTTATCTATATTCTATGATACTAATATAGCACAAAAAAACAAAAAAACACTAGTTTTTTTCTATTCTATCTACTTATCTCCTAATTAATATAGTTTCATTTGAATAAAAACAATAATTTGTTTTCTTGCATACAAAGTTTGAAATCGTTATATTATTGATAAAGACCAAGTAAAAGATAGTATGTTGATATACAGATGAAAAAAACAGAACAACAAGAGAGAAGACACGAACATGTATATTGTATATAAATATATATATATATATAGTTGATGATGGAACATAAAAGATTATATGAGATTATTCAATATAAGCCATAGAAACAAGAATAGGCATTAAAAAAAAAAAAGAACAATTGTTTTTTTTCCTATGTTTAACGAAAGAAACAACGTTTCTCAATAATACTTAGACAAAAGAAGAAAAAAAAACCTGATATAGACAAACACATACATCTAATATAAGAAACCAAATCTCACATATAGATAACAAAAAAGAAAAAAGATTAGATAAGTTGAAAAAGAAAAAAAAAAGAGAATATGAACAAAATGTCTTTCACTCTCTTTGGCTTTTTATGGTTATTTTAGCACACAATTTTTATTATTTATAGAAGTGCACATGTTGATTTTTTCGATTTTTTTGGTGGTTCAAGTGCAGCTAATATTGCTTCATCAAAAACATTTTTTAAACCTTTCTATAAAAAATAAAAACATAATTCTTTGTAGAATTTCTTCTTCTTTTTTTTTTGGTTTTGTCTTACTTGTGTTAATGCACTACATTCAACATATTTAACTGCTTTAAGTTCTCGTGCTAATTTTTCACCTTGTTCTAATGATGTTGGTTTTTGCCGTGATTTTTGTAATTTTTCCATTGTATTTGGATCTTCTCGAAGATCAATTTGAGTACCAACAAGTAAAAATGGTGTTTTAGCACAATGATGTGAAATTTCTGGTACCCACTATTTTTATCAAACAAATAAAAAAAATATTATTAATATTTTGTAAATTTAACTAGATGATATAATCGACTAAATTCAAAAAAAAAAACCGACTTTTTTTTCTAATCAGAATAATCTAATTGATTAGGTCAAGGGCATGAATTTTTCATTTTGACATGATGTTAATAGAATATGCAAATTAACTTGATCAATGATTAGAATTCTCATGAGAGATTTAGACATATTTATATCTTTATGATTAAATATTTAACATACTTTTTCTCGAACATTTTCAAATGATGATGGTGAAACAACACTAAAGCATACTAAAAATACATCCGTTTGTGGATAACTTAATGGACGAAGACGATCATAATCTTCTTGACCTAAATTTTTAATTTTTGTCAAATAAAAATTTTTAAACAAAAATTAAATAATAAATCATACCAGCAGTATCAAATAAACCTAATGTATATGGTTCCCCACCAATCATTACCGTAACAGCATAATTATCAAATACCTAATTGAATATGAAAATTTTCATTTAACTCTTTTTTTTTATAAATAATAAAACTTACAGTTGGTACATATTCACTTGGAAATTTATTCGTTGTATAACTAATTAATAGACATGTTTTTCCTATTAATTATGATTTAAGAAATAAAATAGCAAAAATAAAAAAAAATCTTTAATAAATGAACTATTTCATACCAACAGCACCATC
>CAJNOL010000752.1:0-35110 GCA_905250125.1 Rotaria sordida
AAAAAAAAAAAGAAACAGAATTTATATTTTAAATCTTACCTATCATCTTGGCGTGGTGAATAACGACGACGATTTCTAGATGAATCATAATCTCCACCACGAGAATATCGATCATTACCACCATTATTAAATGAACCACCTCGACGGCCGCCAATAGTACGTTTACGAGCAAATGAAACACCAACGCGTGAATTATCAATCATTCTATATAAAATAAAAGATTATTATCTTTATTTTGAAAATAAAAGAAAATCAAATAAACTTACTTTCCATCTAAAGCCTGCATAGCATCTTCAGCATCGGCGCGATGTTTAAAATTTATAAATGCAAAACAAGGTGGATTTGTTGCCATCCATACCTAAATCATTTCAAATAATAAAAGTCTATTCGATTGTTTTGTTTCGAAGAACATACTTCATTTATTGTACCAAATTTTGAAAAAATTTTTTCAATATCACGTCGAGATGTACGTGGATTCAATGGTGATATATGTAAACGATAACCTGAATCACCATCCCATTTTGGTGCTTGAGCTGCACGACCACTATTTAAAAAAAAATTCATTGAAATATAAAAAACAAACAAAAAAAAAATACAAATTCATACGAAGATGTTGATGATAATGAACGTGATCTTGACCTTGATTTCGAACGTGATTTTGAACCTGCTGCTCCGCCTTGAGTTCGATTTCGACTTTGGCTCATCTCTTCTTTTTCTTTTCTTGCTGATAATTTAAAGAAAACTTTTATCTAAAAAAAATCACCAAAAATATATAATAAATATTACATAAGTAATTTTTTTCAAGTGATATTTATATGACGACGATATCTTGTTTTCATATGGTAAAAATAATTCACTAGCAAGAATAATCATAGTCTAAAATTTGAATAACAATCAAGAAAAAACTGAATGGATGGAGGCTATTATCATTGTAAAATATGGATTTTGTATCTGATTGGTTTATAATTTGTGTATAAGCATTGAGTCTATTGCCTTTGGTTCATTGGTTCATTTCAAAAGACCACAAATTTGTACATGTCAGTGTATACACGTCATGAGTGACATCTTGCGCATTAACTTGCCACGTACGAATTGGTTTGAATGGATATAAGATTAATACTCGAGTTTGAACAAGATTTGATCTACAAATCGTATGCTTGAAATTTTATACATATATAAATAGTAAATTATTGTTGAATATTATCGACAAATTTTTTATATTTATATTTTTCTTTTGTTTTTGTCGTTGGACTTTTCATCAGGAAATCCTTCAAATGAAGCTTTTTGTTACAATTTAAAGCTTTCATATGATTTCGATCATTGATCGGATCATTTCTTGTTTGTTTAATCATAAGTGAATGCACTTTTCTCGACAGGTTATATCTTTATTAAAGACATATCGAGATAGTTCTCACGATAGAACTCGACTCGTTAAGTTTATCTCGTCAGTGAATCTCTTATTGGTTTTTGTAAAGTGATGTGCACATGAGAACTCTATTAGGTATGAGTACACGATTGAATTGTCGCCAAATAAGATTGTTTTATGAACAAGCTGTGTATGTTTTTGAGTTCTGATTTCGTTTTCAATTCTTTTATTGTTCTTTATTTGCTTTCTATGTTCATAATTGGAACTGTCTTATGTATGATCTTTTACTTTTTTTCCATTTACTCGCTCTTCTCTCTTAACTCAATGCTATGCAAATTTTTTTTTTGTTTCTTGGTAGTGCAAAGCTATAAAACCGACTATATAAATAAACTATATAATTTAAAAAAATCAAGCCTCATATAACCCATGAGAACATTTTATGAGAAAATATGTTCAGAAATTCACTTGTTTTGTTGACACAATATGTTACGCATTAATTAAAGGAACACATCAAAAGATATATTTATTCAAATTTGTGTACAATCTATATTACTCCATTGTTTATTAACATACTTGACAAATCTATAGTTTCAAATAATATTAACTATGTATTCATCTTTCACAATATCTCAAATCAATATAACGAAATTAATAACAACATTAAAGGCACTCAGATATGTTAGCTTACTATAATCAAATATATAAAGGATTCCATATTTGCTGGTGCTCTAGGTTATTGTTTAGTTTCTAACAGATCAATCGCTGCAAATATACGTAATGCATTAACACATAAGTAGAGGATGTGTAAATGAAATTTCATGAATTTATTATAATTAACATTACAATAAAATTCATTTGAGAAAAATCAGCTATAACAATAGGATAACAAAAGTTAATATATGAAGAAACCATTTTCAATTTTTATTGTGCTTACAGATCTAACTCACTTGCTCATTTGTCAAACATATAGAACTCATTCAATGGCGAACCATCATTGTGGCAAAGTGTGGCAGTTGCCACACCAACGATTTTTATTCATTATGTGTTCTCCCGTACGACTGTTTTTTTCGGTCTAATCTGTTATCGGGAGCCTGCAAAAAGAAAAATAAGACCAGAAGTGACTCCTACTGTTCCATAGAGGTATCCTCAGATAGGCCTCATTTGCCTGTTTTTCTAGAGCTGATATGGACATTGATTATTTATTGGTTCTTTTTCTAGTTTTTATGGAATTTAAAAGCGTCTGCGGGATAGTTTTTTACTAAAGAAAGAAAGATTGGATAAGGCCTTATGTTTTCAAGTACATTTGATTCATACTCTATCCTTTGGATATTATGCTTTGCTATTAATTTCAAAATCGGAAGGAACAAGTTCTATTGAGACATCTTGGACTTTAAGAAGGTAATAAAGTAATGCTCGTAACTAATCGAAACATATAGTATAAAAATCCTTTGAACATATATGTTGTAGATAAAACTAAAATTCAGGCAAATTTAAAATTTGCCTAGACAACATTGAAATTTTAATTTTGACGAGATATTGCTTAGGCAGAATCGAAATTTAAATTTCACCTAAGCAAAATTAGAATTCGACTAGAGATAAATTCATAACTGAATAGAATAATCTTTTTATTCAACAATATCTAGGTGAGGAAATTTACTGCTATCCGCTAGTTACGTTATCACGTACCTAACATTACAGAAGCTACTAGTTCCTGGGTGATCGGTAAATAATGACTTTTGCATTACTAGTTATCAGATTAGAGTAACGTCGTGAACCTAGTAACTGCAATGGATAACCCAAATTTTCTGACTTGAATAAGGGAAAGGTATTTTTGAAAAATGACAATATTTCCTAAGTTTTAATCAACGATTTTTGGAGTCGGGAAATCCAAATCTATAAGTGATTGCTCTCAAATCATGAGTTCGATTTTGTTATTAGGGGGAAGGATAATTTTCGAAAACAGTGATCTTATTCTATTCCTAGCGAAAAAGAACGAAACTCGGAAATTTCTAGAAGTTACTTGTAGGTTCGATTCATTGACTTCGAAACTCTTTAGCCACAACTTTAGGAAATACCATTATTTTTCGAAAAATACCTTTTCCTTATTCAACTCAGAAATTTTGCGTTATCCATGCAGTTACTAGATAAGGCGATGTTATCATTATCTGGTAACGTAACTAGCGGGTAACAGTAAAATCTCTTGCAAGAATGTTGTTGAATACAAAAAAATGATTTAAATTTTAATTGTTTTGGTAAGGATTTTTTATGATAAGTTTGTGATGCCATTTTTTTCGTTTTTTTTTTCTCATTTTTTTAAGAGTGAAAATAATAAATATAAAATGAACAGGATGAATACAACAGAAACTTCTTAGTATGATAATCGAAGTATGTGAACAAAACTTAAGGCTTGATTTTTTTATAAGTTTTTTACACTTTAATAATTTTGCCATACCAAAACAAAATGACCCTGGACCGCCGATGACAATACCAGTTTCGGTCTGTAATTTCTTATTGAACCAACAATGTGTATATGAACGCTTACGGAAAGGAAATGAATGATAGGCATTGGAAACATTCTTTTTCTCTTTAATCATAGCTTATGAACGAGCGAGGAGAAAGAAGTACTATTTCACTCTAAAACTTCAGTATTGATTACAATTCTACTGCACGAATCTCTGAATGCTTCTCGTGATAATTAATTGAATCTAATCTATCGTTCACGATATACGAATATTAATGTGTAAAAAAAACCATTCCTCTAGTTCCATTCGAGATTGTATGTAATTATGATTTGTTGAAAGATTGAAATAAAAATTTGATAAAAAAGAATAATCACTGAATCAATTCTCTAAATCCGATGCGAAACATTCTAAAAGTTTCAATCAAATAATTCAAACGAAAGAAAGATTCATTTATAAATACATTCAATATTTACTTGTTGCTGTACACAATGTTTTAAACATCTATAAAGATTTCTTTGTTCATATAGAATCCACATCATTGTTCCTTTTGACGATTCGATCATTAATATATATAAATCGAGAAAATAAGTAAACAAATAAAAATTTATTTAAACTATTGACAAAAGAGCAATCTCAACTGTACTCATTTTAAAATGACACAAAAAAAGAAAGAAGAAGAAGATTGTCAGAAGTTTGTCGGTGTTTTTGCTTTCCGTTTCTTTATTTATTTATTATACAAGAATTTAATATAGTGATCGTGATTGATAAAGAATAATAGAATAAAAAAGAAAAGAAACGAGTACTTTTTATTCATTAACCATTCTTTTCCTTTTTTCTTTTCTTTTTTTTCATCATCGTTTACACAATCTAAGTTTATTTTCTATATTATGTTTTATATAATTAGAAAGAAAGCTTATCATTATATCAATATAAAAAGAACTTAAGCTTATTTATTAATCATATTGAAATATATCTATGCCCGAACCAAGTTCTACCGATATACAAGAAGCTGAACTTATTCAACATGTTTTTTATGGTAACTTGGATAATTTACCTAATCTTGCTTCAAAAATTGTACGTATTTTTACTTCATCAACGTTTACAGGTAAATTGATTGATATTTTTTTTTTGACGATAAACAAATAAAAATTCATATATTTTTAAGATACAAGTATGGAACGTAATTCACTTATGCAACATACATATCCAAAACTTAAAGAATATTGTCGAGAAAAACATGGTCTAGAATTTCAAGTAGTTGATATGCGTTGGGGTGTACGTGATGAAGCAACAGATGATCATAAAACAACAGAATTATGTATGCAAGAAATTGATAATTGTCAACGAGTTTCTGTTGGACCAAATTTTGTGGTATAGAATATATTTAAAATAATAAAGATTTCGAGAATTTTCTTAAAATTCATTTAATTCATATAGGTATTTCTTGGTCAAAAATATGGTTATCGTCCATTACCAACAAAAATTGAAGAAGCTGAATTTCGTTTAATTTTATCTGTATCAAGTCCTGAAGATGCTCGATTACTTACTCAATGGTATAAACTTGATTCAAATAATATTCCAAGTTTATTTTGTTTACAACCAGTCAGTTCAATTTTTACTAATTTTACTAATAAAGCTCATCCTCGTCTTATGGAAGAAGATCAAAGTCAATGGTGGGAAACTATGAGTAAACTTAATCGAGCGGTACGTTGTGCTGCTTTAGCACTTTTCAATCAAGGTAAATTTACAGCACAAGATAATCATCGATATAATTGGTCAGGTTAGTTAATATAATGAATATTTTTAAACAATTAAAAGCAAAAAAAGAAATTTCATTCATTAAATTTAGTTACTGAACAAGAAGTCGTTCGAGGTATATTAAATGCTAAAGATAGAGTTGATCATACATTAGCTTTTTTTCGTCATATTGAAAATATTAATATTAGTTTATTACGTCATTCAATGAAATTTATTGATATTGCATCAAAACTAATTGATGAAGAAGCACAACGTATGTTATCCGATTTACGTGATGTTCGTGTAAGTTGAATAATTAATAAAAATAGAAAGAAGAAAGAAATAATTTGAATGTCAATGAATATCAAATTTAGGTACCAGCAGCATTACCTAAATCAAGTATAATTCGATATACAGTTGAATGGTCAGATGAAGATGGTTTAAATAAAAATGTTCATGCTGAATATTTACAAAATTTTATTGATACATTTTATCAACGAATTTTAGAATTAATTGATCATGGTGTTGGACAACAGAAAAGTTTAGCAGCTAATAGGTAAAAATTTAAATATTGTTTAAATTGAACAAAAAAAACAGAATATTGAGCGTATTTATAAAGGAGGGGGGGTCGATAAGCAGTGAAATCTGCCCCCTTCAGAAATTCGACTTTATCTTAGCGAAACCATCATATTGGGTGCCCTAAAATGTTCTATTACAGAATTAATGAAATAGAGCTTGTTTTTGCTATGAACGGGTACAGTAACTTACTCAGTGGGCATTGCATTAAGAATAGTCCTGGCTTTTCATGATAAACGTCTCGCTTTATCCACTCAATACATGATCGAGCAGCCTTCTTTTCATATGGTTCGAGAGTACTTTTTGAGGGCTTTAAAATGGTATAAAAATGTTCAGGAATAAAAACTGAGCAGCAACATTTGGTATGGAGAACATTGGACCACATACTCATAAAATAAGTGAAACATCGATGATAACTAACGAAAACCTCCATCGTTGTGAATCAATGGTATTGACCACCACGCCAGTTTTCATATAGTTGATAGAACTTTTGAAGAGCTTCAAAATGATATAAAAATATCCAAGAAAAAACATTGGTCCGATAATGAGATCCTAACCACACTACAGACCGGTCAGGATTTTGAGCTTTTTTCTACCAGAAAGGAGCCGATTTCAGTTGAAAAGTGATGATTTGGATTAAAAATAATGCTATATTCTGAATTAGCATTAAAAACTGAGTAGATCTAACTCAGTTTCTATTTGTTTAGCAGATTTTTATTTTTTTCGAAAAATTCGTCCTTACTCCCCCTCAGTCATGGACTAAAAAATAAGTTTCATAAAAAATGTAATCTGGCTATGTAAAACAAGTTCTAAGGTAATAAAATGACATTTGGGCGCTGAATAGCATATAGGGAAACAATAAAAAGAAAGTTTTCATGAAATTCGTTTTCTGACCCATACCTGAGGGGGAGTAGGAACGAATTTTTCGAAAAAACTAAAAATCCGCCAAACAAATAGAAACTGAGTTAGATCTACTCAGTTTTTAATGCTAATTCAGAATATAGCATTATTTCTAATCCAAATCATCACTTTTCAACTGAAATCGGCTCCTTTCTGGTAGAAAAAAGCTCAAAATCCTGGCCCGTCTGTAGTGTGGTCAGGATCTCATTATCGGACCAATGATTTTTCTTGGATATTTTTATATCATTTTGAAGCTCTTCAAAAGTCCTATCAACTATATGAAAACTGGCGTGGCAGTCAATACCATTAATTCACAACGATGGGGATTTTCGTTAGTTATTATCGATTTTTCACTTATTTTATGAGTATGTGGTCCAATGTTCTCCATACCTAATGTTGCTGCTCAGTTTTTATTCCTGAACATTTTTATACCATTTTAAAGCCCTCAAAAACTGCTCTCGAACCATATGAAAAGAAGGCTGCTCGATCATGTATTGAGTGGATAAAGTGAGACGATTATCATGAAAAGCCAGGACTATTCTTAATGCAATGCCCACTGAGTAAGTTACTGTACCCGTTCATAGCAAAAACAAGCTCTATTTCATTAATTCTGTAATAGAACGTTTTAGGCCATCCAATGTGATGATTTCGCTAAGATAAAGTCGAATTTCTGAAGGGGGCAGATTTCATTGCTTATCGACCCCCCCCTCCTTTCTTTCATTTTATTTTTTTCTTCGTTATAAATGTTTGATAGAAATTTTCAGCTTGTTAATCTTCTTTTGAACATTTTGTTTGCATGATTCAATAGACATTCAATTGAATTCATGTTAAATTATTGAAGAAACAAATTTTGACGTTCATTTTTTTGTCGGAAAAAGGTTTTAGTGAAAAGTTATTACAATCATACGTGTAAAAAGATTCGTTTCCATATGAAGTCCTTCTGAAGTTATAACTATTTTACTGGCCTTTCAACCTCTGGTCAGATACTAACTGCAAAATTGAATGAAGAAATATGCACCGACAACCTTACTCATGAACTGCACTCATAGCCAGTAAACTACTCGAAAAGTTTCAGCCAAAATGGATAAGCTCTTCTAGAGATATTGAACAAGGGTAAAATATTAGTTTTTATAGAACGGCCAGAAAATCAAATCTTTTTCAACGTTCAAGACCTCTAGAGAAGATCATCCATTTTAGCTGAAACTTTTCGAACAGTTTGCTGACTTTACAACTTGCTTATAGATAAAGTTTCCGATGCATATTTCTTTATTCGGTTCGTCAGCTAATATCTGGCCAGAAGTCGAAAAACTAATAAAATAGCTGTATCTTCAGAAGGACTACGTATGGGGACGAATCCTCTGTAGTGTTCTTCTAGTCTCGACGAGCCTTACATACGAGTGAAGGATGCACTCGATTGGCGCTTCATACTTAGAGACTTTGCTTTGTTAGCGTATATATTTGTGGAACAATAAAAATTCTTCGCATCAACTATTGGATTGTTGTTTCTATATTTACCATGGATAAACTTTCATTTCATGTAGAATTAGTTTTTACATATCTTATAGTTGAAGAGAACTAAACTTCTATAGAATAGTATCAATAGATACCATAGGGTACGGAAGGTTTAAGTAATATCGATTAATTTGATATCTTAAAAAAGTATTTTGTAAATTTTTATTTTTATTTTTATTTTTTTATTAGAGCCTATACCGAAATTCTTCAACAACTTCATGTTGTAAATTATTTCAGTCAAGATTTTCAAGGACGTACTGATATTCTCGAACGTGTACGTAATTATGTTCAAGGTTCATCAAAACAGCCATTAGTTTTATGGGGTGAAGGTGGTTGTGGTAAATCAAGTGTGTTAGCAAAAATAGTATCAGAATCTAAATCATGGTTTTTATCAAAAAATTGTTCATTAATAAGACTTGTTCGATTTCTTGGTACAACACCTGATAGTTCATCAGTTTGTCCATTATTACGTAGTGTTTGTCAACAAATAAGTTTATTATATGAAGTATCAGATAATGCTATACCAGTCGAATTATCTCAATTAACAAATTATTTTAAACGTTTATTAGAAAAAGCAACAGCAGATAAACCATTATGTATTTTTTTTGATTCATTAGATCAATTATCATCAGCTGATGGTGCACATTCAATGTCTTGGTTACCACCAACTCTTCCAAATTATGTTAAACTTGTAAAAAAAAACAAAGAACAATTTCTTTTAAAATATTTCTAATAAAGAATTTCAATTTTTATAGATTGTTTCAACGTTACCAGGAATATATAGTATATTAAATACACTTCGAAATATAATTGATAGCCGAGAAAATTTTGTTCAAGTAAATATATGTTTAAGGATTTATTTTACTTTTATTTTTTATTAACCCTTTAACGTCCGGCGACGCATATATACGTCTAAACATTTCTTATAAAAATTTGGATTTTCGCCGAAAAAGCCAACAGTCAAAGGATTAAAAGACACACCGTTCGATAGAGCTTGACAAGTAGACATGGGTGATTCCGGATCGGAATCGGAATCGGCATCGACGATTCCGATTCCAATCCCAAAAAAAATCATACTGCCGATTCCGATTTTGATACGAAAAAAAAATCGGAATCGGAAATATTTATCTTTTAGTAATGGTGTAGGCGACTTCGGTTTCAAAAAATTCTACCCTGCCGATTCCGATACGATTTCGATTGGAAAAAAAGTTAACTTTGCCCATGTCTATTGATAAGATCTATCTGCCACGCTAGTCCTTAATCCTTTGACTCTCGGCTTTTTCTGCAAAAATCCAAACTTTTATTTAAAAAATGTTTGGACGCATATATGCGTCGCCGGGCGTTAAAGAGTTAATAATTATTGTTCTTTTTTTTTTCGAATTTAGGTAAAACCATTAGGTGAAGAGTTAGGTAAAACAGTATTAAAAGCTTGGTTAGCTCGTCATCATCGAACAATATCTAATGCACAATGGTTTGTATTTTATAATTTGTTTGTTTTTCTTGTTCTTTACACGTTTAAAAAGTTATTTAATAAAATAGGGAATTAGTTCATGAACGTCTTGCTGAATGTAGTACTCCGTTATATGTTAAATTAGTATTTGATGAAATAAAATTATGGAAATCATATACAAAAATACAAGAAAAAGATTTAGCTAAAACAGTATTAACATCAATAAATAAATTATTAGGACGAATTGAAAATCAACATGGACATATATTAGTTGCACATGCATTATCCTATATAACAGCATCAAAATCAGGTTTAAGTGAAGCTGAATTAGAAGATTTAATATCACTTGATGAAACTGTTTTAAATGATGTTTATCAATATCATTTACCACCTATTCGACGTATACCACCATTATTATGGACACGTATAAGAAATGATTTACCAAATTATTTAGTCGAACGTGAAGCAGAAGGTGTTAGTGTTGTTAGTTGGTATCATCGACAATTTGCTGAAGGTAATACTCATGTTTTTTTTGACAGACTTCCATTATGATCTTCTTATTTAGCTTGGAAATATACTAGCATCATAACAAAAAAGATCTTTTAATCTTCATTTAGAATTGGAAAAGAAACGAATCTAATTAATTGTAATACTATCTTTCATCTACCTCATACGTAATCCACCGATAATTTTCATGTGATATGATCGTGTGCATGATTTACTGTTTGTTGATTATTTCGAAAAAGAGAAATGAACAAATGTATAGACATTCTGAGAATCAATGTATGATTAGAACAAAAATTCCAATAAATTTTCCAAACGTACAATAACATCACGTACTACTAATTATTTTGGAAGGTTAACATTTTCGAATGAAAAATACCTGTAAATTCTCTACATCCAAACATTTACATTACGATTATTTTACTGCAAAAAAGAACAATCTTTAGCATCGATTATAAGATTTCAAAACGTCGGAAACATAAAGTCATAAAAGATGAATGTTTAATGGAATTGTGGCAACGTTATGATGAAGATCGTATTGATATTCCAGCGTTCTTAAAAGTTGCTAGATTGAGATATTTTCAACGTCCATCAAAACGTTAAATAGCCATCGATCTTTGTTTATATATCTATTGAAATACTTTTGCTTTTTTTTTGTTCTGACAAAACATTAATTGTCGCAGTATCTACTCACTTGTTCATTTCTCTTCTTCGAAATAATCAATGAACAGTAAATCAATGTAAGCCGATATGTATTGATATGTCGAACTAAGAGATATGGAACCAACTTTAGTTCTGGTCTCGCGACCGAAGCCACGAGAAAAAAGATTGTTCTGCCTAGAACGAAAGATTATATTTATGTTTTGAAGGACATTATGTTATAAATCATATCAGTCAGAGGTGACTTAAAAAAGTGCTAGTCATCGACTAAAATTAATCAAAAAAGTGAGTATTGAAGGATGTTTTTCTAAATGTGATACAAATAAATTCTGGAAACATTATCTCTAGGTCGGGATCGCAACTAGACCAGATTTATCGAGACTAATAGTACAATAAACCTAACGATTTGGGATTTGATATTGTTTGGTTTTGGTTTCAAATGACTTAAATATCAAAGAATTTGATAAGATGATAAGATGAAATCAATAACGATCTGTTTTACTAGAGGTGCGGCACAACTAGAAAAAGACTTTGGGATTTCGAACCAAATCCTTAGTATTTGGTCTTGAACAAAATAATATAAATAGTTTGCGTTTCGATAATGGTCATCAAAATGCAAACTATTTATGTAGATCTGATCCAAAAGCAAATCCATGTTCTAAATCCAAATCAAATCTCAAGGTTCTTGGTCTCACACATCTCTAGTAGGACTAACTTTTAACTTCGACTTCGCATTTATGTATATAACGGAATCGATTTTAATATAAAGTATAGTGTAGTGAACTAAAAGTAGACATTGACTTGAATTAACTTATTTCTATTTTGTTTTATTATTATTTTTTTCCAATACTTAGAAAGTCGTGACTTTATCGATATCTGCTTGAAATCTAATTCATATAAATATATATATTTTTTTCTTCATAGTTTCTCATGAACGTTATTTATCAAATCCAGATGAACGTCGAATATATCATTCTAATATGGCAGATTATTATCTCGGTATATGGGCTGGTCGTCCAAAACCTTTTCAATTTTCTGATCATCAAAAACGTATGTTTAATATATCATCAGCAGATGGTGAAGCTGATCGTAAAGTTCCAGCTCAACCACTTATATTTACAACAAATAATCCAGAAGGATCAGTTACAACAACACCAACTGTTCGTTATAATTTACGTAAATTAAGTGAATTACCATTTCAATTAATACATGCACAACGTGAAGATGATTTATATAAAAATGTTTTATTTAATTATGATTTTATTCATGCAAAATTATCATGTATGCCATTAAATTTATGTATATTCGATTATGAAAGTGCATTAGAATTTGTTTTTGATAAAGAAGTAAAATAAATAAAAAATGAATTGTGAATTTAAAAAATTCTTTTTTTTTTTTATTAATTTTATTTAGGTTAAATTAATGAGTGATGCACTTCGTTTATCAAGTTCAATGTTAGCTGCTGATCCAAATAATTTAGCATGTCAAATAATTGGTCGTCTACTTCCATTTTATACAACATGTCATAAAATAGCTTCATTTATTGATCAATGTGAAAGTACTGGTTTACAAGTCATGGGTCTTGTACCAGCTTGTAATACATTACCATCGCCTGGCGGTCCACTTGTTTATTCATTAGAAGCTCATCAATTTGCCGTTTATGGTCTTGAAGTTATCTCATCTGGACAATCTCTTCTTACTGTATCAAATAAATTTATTGTTTTTGATTTATCAAGTGGTGATATTGTACGTATTATTGATCCTAAAATAGAAGGTATTATGACATATTTAGCACTTGCACCTGATCAACGTTATTGTGTAACAACAATAAGTAATCAATATATTATATGTAATTTATTAACTGGAGATTTAATTTTACGTGATTATCAATCATCATCAGTAAATAATCAACAACAACAACAAACAGGTGGAAATACAACTAAAACTAATAATAAAACAAATAGTGGACAAATAACGGAATCTTTATTAGGTGCACATACAAGCAATACTCATTTTGTATTGTGGACGGCAAAAATGTATCAAGTGTATACAAATAAAGGTATCAGTCTTCGATATGAGTAAACTTTTTTAAAAATCTGATTCGAGTTAAATTTTAAAAGATATTGGAGAGCACCTAACCATGCTTTTTCTGAAAACATAACTTTTTGATTATGCTAGATTTGTTCAGAGGTCTTAATCATACTTTTAGCTATTGTTGACTTCTCTTTCCATTCAATTGTGAAAGATATGCATAGTTTACCACTGGTGTAATTGTAGATTGATCTCTGCAACTTAGATGAAGCAACATTTGAATAGCTTCTCAGTTATCAATAAAAACATTTTCGGTTCTAGCTTGGTTTCATTTTTTTTTGTACCGTCGAGCTCTAATAGAAGACAGTGATTTTCTCTCAATTTCGGTATTATTTTTGTGTCAATTTTGTCAAATTGAAGCGTTTTGAAATGATATTGGTTTTCTGAAAGATCATTGTCTCTAAGAACAAGATTAATTTTTTTCTTCAAGGTGAATTACTTACATTGCAACCAACACGTTTTCAAATTATACAAATTGAAGTATTAGAAGGACCACAAGTAGAAACTGTTTGTCGTACTGAAGATGTCAAAGATGATCAAGATGTAGTTCGTGATCGTCTATTAATAGATTACTGTTTTGTTTCAAATAATGATCATCAAACTGATATAAACAATAATAATAAGAATAATCCTTCACGTTGTTTAATTGGTGGTAGAAAAAATATTCATAGTGCACTTATATTAACACGTGATAAACGACGTATGTATACATGTTGTGAAATAAATGATAATAATGTTGAAATGTATGTTAATAAACCACATCCGATTCATTACGCTACTCAACGTATATGGGCATTTGATCATCAGTTATATGAAAATAAAGATCGGTAAATATTATTTCAAAGAATCTTTTTCTTGATAAAATATTTTCTCATAGATGTTCCCCTTTCTTTTAGCATATTTTCATTAATTTTAAGTGATGATGAAAATTATCTTATGGCAGTTATATTTAAAGGTTTTAGAATCTTTTCATTTCGATCATATTTATGGAAAACATGTTTATTACCTGGTAGTGTACGTAATATAATGAGTGGTGCTAAACGTTTAACATATACAGCAGCGTTTTCTCAAGATAATCGGTATGTTTTATATGATTTTGTTTTTTGTTTTTGTTGTTGTATCAATTATTTAATAAATTATTTTTCATTTAGTTATTGTATAGCATGTGTTAAATCAAGTGTTTATGTATTTGAAATAGAATGGGGTAATTTAGTAGCTTCATTTGATTTACATTTTGGTCGTATACTTGTTGTAAAATGTTTATCAACTGGTAGTGGTGGAAATAACTATGTTATAACAACTGGTATGGATAAAACAACAAAAGTATGGAATTTACAAAATGCAAAAGAAAAATCTATATCAATAACACAATTAGATAAATGTATTGAAATGATGTATATATCAACAGAAGCAGGATTAATAATGGCACAATCACGTACGCAATTATGTTTATTTGATTTGACAAATGGATCAATGATCGGACAATTATCTGCTAATCCACATGGATCAATTTATCAGTGTTAGAAATTCTTGTTTTTTTTTGTTTTTATTAAAAATATGATTTCTTTTTCTTTTATGTTATTTAGGTACAGTTTTATGTACAAATGGTTTATTTGCAGCATCAGCTGAATCAGGTAATTTTGTAATATATGATATTGATGAACGCAAAACATCATTTATAACACCATTAAAAAATATCTTTCAACTTCTTCTTCATACAGCTGAAACAATGGTAAGAAAAATATTTTTTAAAATAATTCTCTATATGAAAGAATATTTTCTTTTTATTTAGGTTTTAGTTTTAATTACTGAATCAACTCCAACACAAGTTTCAAATGCATCAAATAATGTACCAGTAAATACTAGTCCGAATGGTCAAGCTATTCAAGCTATTTCATATGGAATACCTGATGGTGAGATTATTTATGAAATAATATCAAATATGAAACGTTCAAATCAACCAAAAAAAGTTGCTTGTACAGCTGAGGATACATATCTTGTATTTATTGAAGAGAAAAAAAATAATGAAATACTTTCATTATATGATCCAATGACTGGTGAACATGTACATAATGTTAAATTAAATTATCCAGCTTATAAAGATATTATTTTAATGGTTACAATACCAAAACAACCTTATTTGATTGGTTTAATTGATTCTGAAAAAGGAATTGTTATGAATGTTAGAGATAAAAAGGTGAATATATAATTAAATTATTAATAACGAAGAATTTGTAGTCTTTTTACATTACTTGATGAAAATAGATTGTTAGCGTTTATTTTTACTTAAAAAGCTTGTTAGCGCAGCTTCCTTTGAGGCTGAAATATGGAACTCACAGGGGTTCTTTAGCCTCATTATACCAATACAAAATTCATAACGTGAAAAATCTCTTGCAGACTATAGCTACTTTCCAAGGTAATCGATCACCAGAGAAAGCAATCTGTCTTGTTTTCTATTTTTACTAGCATTCTATTATTTATTTGTCTTGTTGCTTTTCATTTTCGTATTTCGTTTTTCTTAATTTAACATTATTATCATTCTAATAATTGGTTTAACCGATAAATAAGTCTGCTGTATATATTTATTTTATCTATAGCAAGTCTCACTGAACTATTATATATCTTGATGAGCTCAGAAACGCTGATGTTGATTATTTTCTAAAGTTATAACTTGATTAATTCACAATTTTTTTATGTTGATCATATGACGACTGTAGCAAATCAATGCATCACTATCTATCGTCTTTGACATCTTAAATGTAAATTTTTTATCTGCGCAAAAATTAAAAAATGCACTATTTATTCTACAGTAGTCTAAGTCTTATCGTTAATACTGTTCAGCGCCTTTCTCCTCTGCTAAGGGGCTCTAGGAAAAGTGTTTGACGCCTGTTGTCCTCGATGGCTAAAGTTTGTGTTGAAGAGAGAGAACCACAAAACTTCGACTGAAAACTAACACTCAGTATTTTCTTCAAAAATATATGTGAGTTCCACAACACGAAAATATTATGATAAAAAACAAAAAAAAAATGAAATCAAACAGATAGAAGAATCATTCATAAAAATTTGAAATTTCGTTTTTAATCATATTGATCTTTTTTCAACAATCTGTATCATTAAACAGTACATATCATGTGCGTTAGTATTTCATCTTAAAATTATCCTTATTGGAAATAATCAAATCAAATTAATCAGAAAAAAATCCTTAGTGGGATAGATTATATAAATAATTGCAGAAAATATACTGTTCAAATGTTTACTTTTAGTCACGGGCACTAAACATATTTCAATAGGTTAACTAATTTAATACTTACAACGGTTCGTACACTAATTTTCATGGTACATTGATAGCAAAAGACTGAACAAAAACTTAAATTGAGTATATTCACCAGAGATAAGATATTCGTCTAAAATAAACTTATTTGTATATAAAGTTGAATATGATTGACTAATATTAATAAATTTTCGTTCTTTTCGGATGAGAATAGAAGAAAGTAATTATTGCAAATACATATATGAAACCTTGGTTTAAGGAAACTATTCTTTCTTTTTCGAATCCGAAAATTTCAGATTTTTTAGTTTTTGATCTTTTTCAATCATTAAATACCCTGAAGTTTGCTCTAATTTGTGAGCTTGTTTTGGAAATTGAAAATCGAGTTTTTCATGCTAAACAAATCTGAAAAATACGGGAAACTAATATGCTTTTCACTTTTCTTGAAATTAATATTTTCCATAGAAATTTCGAAGTTCCCCCCCCCCCCTCCCCCACATTTTTTTTCTTCTCTCACATACTACCACCGATAGGACTAAAACTTTTCCTACGACGCGTATTTTACTTTTCTTTGAAAAATATTGTATTGTTAAATTTCGGTAGATCTTGCAAAGAATTACATCAAGTCAAAAAAAGCATGATTTTTTCATAGGATTTCGAATACTTTGACACTTCTAAACGAGCAACATAAGACTTTTTGTGTTTAAAAAATTATAGAGTCCAGTTTGGTTCGTAGATGTTACAGAAAAAGCTTTTCAACTCTATCAACTCTAGTGGGATGATCAAGGTATTCTTGATCACCTTCAGAAAGAAAGGAAAGGTTTCATTAAATATAAAGAAAGAAATTTTGTTTATCGAAACAAAAATTATCTTTCATTTTTCCTTTTTCTTTTACTAGATTAATGAGTTAACATTTTTGTTTGTTTATAATTTTATTCTGAATAGGTTCATTTAACATTACCAAAATGGGGTGGTCAAATATCATCCGATGGTAAATATGGTTTATATGCTCCAACACGTGGTGGTCTTGAAATATTTGAATTTCGAAATGGAAAAGTAATTCGAACATTAATTGGCAAAATAGCTGAAGGTGTATTTGAAGTATTAGCATTTTTTACTCCAACAAATAATCATGTTATATATTATAATAAAGGTAAACGAACAATACGTGTATTTCGTACACAAGATGGTAAACAAATAGCTGATATGAAATGTCCAGCCAAAGTTCGACAAGCACTTGGAACACATGATGGACGAGCATTAATTGTTGGATATGAAGATGGAGCTATACAAATGTTTTTAATTGTTGATCATTTCGATGAAACAACTGTTGATTATTTAAAACGTTGGAGAAAACATCAATTTCATGCAAAATTAGAAGCTATACGACAAGAGACTGTTGAAAAACAATCTGAATTACAATGACATAAAATATTTGCCGAAATTTTTATAATATAACGGATGAGTCGAAAGTTTTCATTTTTTATTTTTTGACAAAATATTCCTTGATTTTTTGACCGATTAAAAAGACTAGAAGACTTTTGTACTCTTTTCACATTGAAGATCAGAATTTTTTTAGAATTCATAGGTTAAAGGAAGAATTGAGTCTCGTTACTATCCTCCAGAAATGACTACGTTCATTTTAGAAGTCGAGAAACCAAAGAATTATGAAAACATCATTAAGTCTCTTGCCAATACTTTCATTGCTGATAGATGCCTTACAAAAAAAACTCATAATCATAGAGAAAGGCTTGCTCTTTCTATTGATGTATTTGGAACATATATTACTTTAACTCTGGAAGATTTATTATACACTGCAAACGTGTCCAAAATTTTATTTTCGAATCTTTCAACGAGTCTCTCATAGCTTCCAATCTATGAGTCTCAAAAGGATTCGCAAAGGACAGAAAATTCTTATTCTAATCAGATGATTTCAAAATCTTGTTAAATCTTTTCATCAGTTGAAAAATGAAGGAATATTTTGTCTAAAAACCTTTGATCCATCCATTACATCATATTTTTATCTCTCTATTGTATCGATCGTTTCTGGTGTATGTTAACATATTTAATGGAAATGTTATGTTTGTTTCTATCGATAATAATTTCACATGACATATGAAAGAAAAGAATGTTTGAAATTTTTCTATTCAGTACAGCTAACACCGGATATAACAGTGTTTCATTAACAGTAACGGAATACACATTTTTAATGATTTAAAAATGATTTGTTTTCTTTTTGTAAAAGGAAAATATTAAAAAATATCTAAATGTCTATGTTTAAATACATTCAAAATCTACTATATGTCTGTACATGGGCAAACTTAGTGACAATGATACATAATCATCTTCGATTTGACTTTAATCTTTTATAAAAGTTACTTTTATTTGATCAAGTTCTTTTTTCATGCATATATGTTTAAATATTGACTGTTTCAGTTCACATTTTATTTAACTAAAGTGCTTTTTTCGTAGAATTCAAGTGCTTTTCAGTAGTCATCCATATTTCTACTGATTTCACCGATGTTATTGTACATAGGAGCCAGTGAAAGATGATCTTTCGGGATAGTTTTTCGCTTGATTTGGACGTATTGTTTGAAAAATGAAACTGCTTCTTTGTATTGTCTTTGTTGGTATTTCACCTCTTCAAGTTGGTGATAGAGATGTGCTTCAGTACTATCGTCAAATATCTGTCCTAATGGTGCCGTATACAAGTCTTTAGCATTGTCAAATTGACCTATTGTGAGTAGCAATTTATCTAATTGTGTCCATACTGTTGAACCTGCAGCCTCTTGTCATATGAGATCGGTTAATCGAAGGAGTTGTTCATCATGATCTGAGATAAGCTTAAGGTCTACTTAATAAATTGAACGATTCTTGTCAAGTTTTCGAATTTCACCGATTTGAAAAACGGTATGCATGAAGAACAGGATTTCATCTTCTGTCTTGTGATAACTCAACTTCTGGATGGAGGCGAACGGAGTCGATGAGGCTTTTAAATCTATTTTCATTTGAAAAAGGATACCGACCATACAGGTTATTTCCAAGGTATCTTTGGCGAAACCAAGGGAAACATCTCGCTTAGTACTGATGGATTAAAAATTATTGAAGGATATAAGTCCACCTTTGCTTTTCGCCAGTTTGTCGAAGTCGGCTTTGGATAATCCCTGGCCTCGATAGACTACAAACAGTTTCCCTTTATAGAGACAGACTTATTCCTTGTGTAATATTTCGATTTGTCGATGCATATCACGAAGAAAAAAGTCCATTCTAATAATAATGTCGCCGTTGAGTATTCTTAATGCTCCATTGAGCATTTTGTACATGAATCATTCACTTATATACCACCAAATGTCCTTTTATGATTGATAAGTACTAGCGAATTCATTAATAATTTTCAATTCTTTGTTGTTGCCGTGGTATTCGTTCAGACAAAATGTAGTCAAATCCTTGATGGCTTGTCGGTCATGTATCATATCACAGAGGATTTCCTTAAATATTTGAGAATACATGAAGGTCAATTCCAGTTGATTGAGATTTTCATTGGCAACTTCTTCATTCACATCAATAATGCTGACCGACATGTTATTTTGATTGCATTGATTGACCACCCTTAGCAATACTTCGCAAATTGGCTTCATTGATTATGTACACTGTTGATTTTTGCTCAATTTTTGGTTCATACTATCGACTCAAGTTGTTCGCATCTAACAAGATGTACCTAATATTATCCAAGACGTTTGAAAAAATAGAGAAGTATTATTCAATCTGCTGATTAGACGCTGAAAAAGAAGATTATGTGAAGCTAATATCATAGTATGTGTACTAATACAGACTAATATTCGTTTGTGAACTTTTAGTTTTATATTGAAATATATGAACAGTGCGATAGAGTACAGAAAAAAAACAAAGAAATATAATATATCAGCGAATTATCCTAAAACGCCAATGTTTATTAATTTGAAGTAAATTTCAGATACTGTAGTTATACGACATATATTCTTCATAACAGTCTTATATCGTATTATAATAAAAGTTGCTTATCATTGCAATTTTTGTTTTTACTTATCTAATTTGTTTTATATTTTATGCTGTCAATCAATTTATTTGGTAATTAAGTATTTTACTTGTGTATTATTGATCATATATAATAAAAACCAATTTCATTAATTGAGCATATGATAATTTTATTAAATATTCACATTATTTACTGAGCAGATATAAATTTTATTTGACAAAAAACAGCTTCCCAAGCATTAAAATAATTTTATCTAATAAAAATTATGGTTTCTCTTCTTTATTAACATTCGATCTAACGTGTAAAAGACAATGCCTAACTGGAGTAATTTTCTCATATTTTGTTCCGCTTTTAATGCAAGGGAGGAACAGCGTGCTTCAGGTGGAAAAATACGTTAAAGTACAAAATTAGTTCAGAGTATGTAGAAATAATTCCAAGTACATTGAAATAATTTAAAATACTTGTTGATTTCAAGTATGCTGTTTCCTACTAGAATTCTCCATATTTTTCCTTTATAAAAATTATTAGAATAGTTATATAATAACATACGTTGCAAAAGAGATGAAAAAAATTGTCTAACTCTATTGAACCATATTGTCGATTTGTAAAGTAATCAATTATGTTTTTATTGGAAAGTGTAATGCCTGAAGTACAAATTTTGTACCAGACATACTTTTCTGGAATGAGTTTCAGGAGGAAAAGTCAAAAACTAAACTCCTTCAAAAAAGCTCTTGTAATTTCATCATTGAGCAACATTAGTTCCATTTCGATTATTTTTTTTAAATCAGAAGAGTATGGAAAAAATATGTTTAATGATAATTTTTGCAGCATAAAGAATGTTTTTTTCCAATAATCTCATTGAAAGTTATATTTACTCTCGCTTTTTATACTAAAATGTTGTTTTTGTGAAAAAGATGGAGTAATATTGTCTTTCATACTACCGGTCAGTATGCTCTTCGACGAAATTCGGTGATTTCCGTTTTGACGATCTTCATTTCAATGATTGAAGCTGTCGGCGATATTCTGAGATGATACCTGCAGTGTTAAAAGCGTTCTAATATTATGTCTATTGATACGAATTGTACTAAGTATTTATAGTGATGTGCCAAGTTAAGTTAGCAACTAACGAGCGAACTTCTTTGAATGTATCCTTGCGATTTCAATGTTTTTTTGTCTATATATACTATATAATGTTCTAATAAAAACCCTAAAAGAACTTGAGTTCCTATTGATATTTGATTAAGTTATCGAATTTTTTCTAGAGGCTCTAGATCTTTCGAAAAACTCGTATTTACGAATTTTGATCTAAAACTTTGTCCACATAGAGAACAACTCAACTAGAATACGAAACTTTCAAGATGTGGACCGTTTTCAGTGGATAGTGTATGCAACATGCATTTTTGAAAGCTTCATATTTCAAAGAGACTTACTTGAAAACTTCTGAATTTTTCTAAGGATGTTAGCCTAGCTAAGTTCTTTATATGCGTGAAGTTTCAGATCAAAATTTGAAAATACGAGTTTTCCGAAAATCGAAGCTCCTACAGGGACTTCTAATTAATATTTCAATAAAACTGAGACAATAGAGTTTTTTATAAACTACATTTTTGTGTAATTTTTAATAAAATTTGATTCACATAGCTCAAAATAATTGAAAAATACCGACTTTCCAAGTTGCAAGAGATGTTTGATATTTGACTTTTCTTCCTCCCTGAATTCCTTCTGAAAAAATATGTATAGTACGAAACTTGTTACTCGGACATTGCTTATTTCAATCGAAAACAGAATGTGATTGCTTTAGAAGTCAGTTCTACTTTTTGCAATTCATATTACTATAATCATAATATCTAGAATATGTGATTGTGATGATATTTACAAAAGACTCTGAAGTAGTTTGGAGAAACTGGAAATATTTTTACACAGCTTAAAGTCTCTTAAAATAGTTTAAATTAGCTTCAATTACAAAAGTACCTCGTTTTCTCTTCTAGCTTATTTGTCAAGTCAAATGGTATTTTCAGTAGAAATTAAAAATTCCAGAGAAAGAATGAACTACATTAAAAAAAAGAAAAGAAACAATCATCTAATGGTACTTAATAAATAATTTAGTTCCTCGTCATACTTCAATATAAAAGTTATTACATTTTGTTTTGTTTGTGTGTAAGTATTTTAAAACACTCGAATATTACAAGTAGATATGAACGAGTGCGCGATACCATTTTTTTAGTTAAGTAATAAACGTTTAAATGTATTCATTTCGTCTCGTTCGCCTGGTCTCTCCAGTAGACAGTTCCATGATAAAACCTTTTTTTTTCCTCTTGAAATTAATTTTTTCAATCGGATGCTATCTATTAAGTTTTCAATATTAACTCGTCAGACAGTACTTGTTAAATGCGCGTTAATTAAGTATATACACTTTCTTATTGAGAAAAAATTTATTGAAAAACAAAATTTAACAAAAATTCAACTATTTTTTTGTCATTATCTTCCGTTCACAGATCAGTGTGCTCATACTTTGATAGTTATGTAACAAGCTGCCTGACATTTTAATAATTATTCACTCTCGATGAAGCGGAATTTCACCATCTGATTTTTGACAATTTGTCCTATTTCCGTAGGACTTTTTACAATAAAAAGCTTGTCAAATCTGCGGCGGAAACAAATTATCGAAATTATAGACTTTCACTGGTATTCTCGCGTCATTCCATTGTAGCTCATCGGTAAATCAGAATTTCGACACTCTTTTTTTTTTAATGTAGAGACTCTGATAGACATTGGATAAATTGTCGAAATTCAGGTAGTAAAATTCCATAGAATCTTCACTCTCATCCAACAGACATGACATATGAGTGAATTGCAACATTATTCTACCAATTAGAGAAAGAAAAACAATTTTCGACTTAAAAGATGATAACTTAAATAGCCGTCAAAATACGAGAATTTTTCAAGACTAGTTTAGAATACTTGAAATTATAGATAGAAAGCACTTTGTTTACATGCCACAATATACAACTGAGATTCAAATTTTCATTAATCTCAATAACATGAATCGAATAATTTTTCATGTCCCTATATTCATGATGTGACGTCATCTGCATCACAAATAGCTTTCATAAGACACGATTTAGAATAAATTAGTAGTAAATTTGATAGTACCTAGGATAAGAATTGAACTAATATGTCATATATATTTATTTTGATATTAATTGTGAAGTAGTATACACGTTATAATCTTGCATGACACATTGACACTATTTTTTTTCTTATGTATCAGAAGTTTTCTGTTGATGATATTTTTAGTGGTGGTTTTGCCTACAATAGTTTAATAAATGATCACAGTGTCATTTCTACAGGAGAGTTATAAGGTCAAGAAAAATATTTAAAAAATTCACGCATGAAATTTAGTTATGTCAATCAAATTTTCAAGTGTTGTTTCATAAACAAGAAACAATACAATTCTCTCCTCTTTTTTTCAACGGTTTATCTTCCACTCGATGTTTTTCATTCAATAACATCCTGACCGATTTTTTTTTGATGGCCTGTTTAATCGCAAGATTATTTTTTATCTCGCGTGACAGAAAATCAAACAGTAACCGTACATCTCTTATTCAAAAATATTTATAAGAAAGATGATGATAAAAAAATACTAGACAGTCTTATATTCGAAAAGTACTCATAGTTTGTTCTATTTCCGTTACCTCCCACAATTTAAGCGAGAAAAGAAGAAATTGTTTATATAACATGCTTTAATAGCAGATGGCACCTATCTGTTTAAGTATCCTAAGATTTGTCTAACATAAATCCCCGATTCTTTTGCGTGGTAGCGAGAACTTATTAGAGGATTCCAACCGTAATATATATATATATATATATATTGGATGAATTAGGATTACTTTAGTATGAATAGAATGCGTGGAAAAGTTAGGAAAGCAATTAATACACTTTGTAGTGCAGCTGCGGCATTCATAAAAATAGAAATGTCTCTAGATAAAAAAAAGTTATATATATATATATAGATTTAATTTACGCTTAGAGCCATCTGTCAAATGTATATACTAGAAATAAATCATTAATTAAATTATTCATGGTTCGTGAAATTTGAAAATCGATTGAATAGAATTCATTTTGGATGGTAGTGCCATCTTTCGTTATTTTTAATTTGTTTTAAATTAACTACGAATCATCGTTTAAGTCCTTCAAATATCTGATCTGTAAATAAACACCATCTAAATAAACGAGAGATCTGATCAATTTTTTGTTTTCATTAAAAAATGTTCTATTGAATTAATTCATTCATTTTTCTGCATGTCGAATATTTCATAAAGCATAATATAAACAAAAGATTAAAATGACAGAAGATAATTCAAATGGTCATTTTAGTCCACGATATAAAGCTCAATCAACATCTCAACTTTTATTACCAGATTCAATTAGTACGAAATCTATTTCATCAACATCATCAGCATCATCTCTTGCTATGTCAAATAGTCCAAAAAATAATTTATCATCATTTTTAAAAATGTCATTATCAAATCGTAAGACAGCTATAACACGACCAACAGAAGATCGTTTTATTATGACAATTATAAAAAGTCCATCAGTTAATTCTCAACGTGCATCATCAAATTCTTCAAGTGAATTTTTTACAGCACCATCAACATTAACAACAATGACAACGAATGATGATTTACAAAATAATAGTAAATTTCTTAAAAATAAAGTTACAGCAGCATTCAATCATATGAAATATCGTAAGTTAAAAGATCTTTTATCTTAAAAATTTTTTCTTTTCTGCTTTATAATTTAATTCATTTTATTTTTTGTTTCCTAAGGTTGGGTTGTAAGAATGCGACCAAATTTTCGTACAAATGAATCACCAATTTATTTTCTTGGAAAGATGTATAATGGAAAAGAAGGTATATAAAACAAAAATATTAAGATATCTTTATAACAAAAAAAAAAAAGAAGATTCTTCTCAATAAGATTTATAGACTTCATCTTATAAAAATCTAATTGTATCTCAAATATAAAATTCAAAATTTGAAAATGAAGTATTTGTTTAACATATTTCACGTTACACGTTTGTTTGCATTACTGCTGATGTATCGTAGTAGAATGGCAGTCAGAAGATAACCGATCGTTTAAGTATCAAACTATCTTCGGTTAACTATCGATATACTAGCAGTTTTTATTATAAAAGATTTTTATTAATTAACTTAAAATTAAAATATTGCAAAAAGATTTATATTCATCTTCTATTTTTATCGGATTATATAAGTAAAATCTCTTTCAATATTCTATCAGAGATAAAATATTAATCTATTAACATGAATAAGTTATTCATAGAATTTCTTTATGAATATTTTTAATCTCATAAAATCTTGTTCTAACGAGAGAAATCTTTCAACTGATAAATTGCTTTTGAGTCGAGACTATTGATGTCATATAGATCCTAATGAGCCAATGAATACCCTGAAAAGAGTTCGTGCCCTTAGCTTATTGTTGCCGAGATAATGCATATTTACAGTATTTGTTTTTTAAATAATTGCCGTAATCTCCCTCAGGAAAACTAATTTTCGAATTTCGACTTGAAAATTTGCATAGAGACAGACCTTCATGAAAGTAGTTTATTGTAAAAATTTCAGGTCTTTTACTTTGCTTCTATTCTGAAATAAAAACATCAAATCTGCTAGTGTATATGAGCAATGTTAAAGATACGCTATTACTATAATTGCATTTTAGAATAAGAACAGTGACAAAGTTTGAAACATTCACAATATAAACTATTCTCATTAAGATCTATTTCTGTACAAAAAGCTTTCATGAAGAGGATTGCAGTATTTATTTAAGAAATACTACAAAAGTGCAGTAACTTTGCAACAATATGCTAATAGTATGAATTGTTTTCAGAACATTCATAGCTCAGTATAATACACATAGTCTCGAAGGAATTTATTAGTTGGTAGACTTCCTTCTTAAGTTTAAAATCTTTAATAATTAATTGAATAAAATAAAAAATAATTTTATTTTAGAAACAACATCTGATGATATACCTCGTCCATATAGTGAACAATCATATTCAAATTTTTTAAAATCATTTTCCGAACGAATTTATTTTTCATATCGAAAACAATTTGAACCATTAAATGGTTTAAGACGCAATGGAGATTTAATAACATCTGATTGTGGTTGGGGTTGTATGATACGTTGTGCTCAAATGTTACTTGCTCAAACGTTACTTAATCATATGACGAATAAAATTAATTTACCTTATTCAAATATTAAAATATCAGAAAAATGTATTTTACAAAAAAAAAGTTTTTTTATTTTTTTTTACTTAATTTATTTTTTCAAGGTCCAAAACGAAATTCTCTTGAATATTGTCGAAATACTAATCGAACTAATCGACGTACACATATTTATACTGATATTATTCGTTTATTTGGAGATTATCCAAATGTTAAATGTCCGTTTGGAATTCATAAGTAAGAATTTATTATCCAAAAAAAAAAAACAAACAAAGAAAAATTTCAAATTTTTAATTAAGAATTGTTGAAATTGGTACAACACTTGGTATTCATCCAGGTGATTTTTTTGGACCAGTAAGTGCTGCACATTGTTTAAAACAAGCTCTTCAAACTGCTGTTGAATTAAATCAAATGCCAGATACACTTCGAATTTATATTAGTCAAGATGCAATTAGTAAGATTTTTATATACAAAAAAAAAAAATTTTTGTTTTTGTTTTTTTTTTGTATTATTTTCTATTTAGTTTATCGACAAGATGTTGTTAATCTATGTACAGCTCCATCAAATTTAATTAAAAAAAAACTTAATCAATCAATTGAACCAATAATGAATAATAATGAAAATAATCCTGCAATATGGTTAACATCATTACTTATACTTGTACCATTAAGATTAGGTTTAAATGAACTTGATTTAATATATGAACCTTATTTAAAAGAAGCACTTAAATTAACTCAAACAGTTGGAATTATTGGTGGTAGTCCTCGACATGCTGTTTATATAGTTGCTTTTCAAGATGAAAGTTTTATTGATTTTGATCCACATTTTAGTCAAGCAACTGTTAATGTATTAGAAGATATATTTGATTTATCTGTAAGTATACAAAAATAAAATGTTCTTTTTTTTGTTATTCAAATATTTGAACATTTTTGTTTTTCTTTGTTTATTTTGCTTTTAGAGTTATTCATGTTCATCACCTAAAAAATTAACGGCAAAAAAATTGGATCCTAGTTGTACATTAGGATTTTATTGTAGAGATAAAGCTGATTTTGAAATGTTTTGTGCACAGGTAAAGTCTAATCGAAAGATAATTAATTAATAGTTATTCAAATTTTGTTCTTTAATAAATATTGTTTTTTTGCGAATTCATACTGACAATGAGATAAAGGAGAAATACAAAATAGTTTATCTCATTTAACAATATTCCCGCTTTGTTGTTTCCCTATAACATGTTTAATATTACATTAAAAAGAAATTTAAATAGAAAAACTGATTTATAACATTCGCATATCATGTCCGAATACATTTTCATTATGTTGTTGAAAGCTTCTCATTGGATTTTTTAAGTAAAATATTTTATGCATGGAAAAGTAAACCTGATGATGATAAAAATTTTCATATGAATAAATCATCATATTCTATATTGAGATCGTGACAGGTATTACCACAAAAACAACCATCTAAACGTGTCATGATACATTAAGATGATGAGTTTTTCTTGTTTTTATTCATCAAAAGAACAAAAACAACAAGAAAAAAACATCATGTTGACGTACAGAATTAATCATCATATGTCACATTGTAATTCTACAGAGATTCCACTGGCAATATTTTCATAATGAAATCAATAGTCAGTTGAGGAGTTATCCTTTTGTTTTTTTGTTATGAATTGCAAATGAACAGTCATAGTGGATTGATGAATAAATATTAAAAGGAAAACAAAAAAAAAGACGATAAACAATTTTTCATATTAAATAACAAATATAGATTTTATTTAAAAATTTTTTGTTTTTGTTTTTAGTGGAATCATATATGTCACATGGCAACTGATGATCGACGTACATGTCCAATATTTCGTATTGAACGTGGAACATTTCAAGAAAGTCATACACGTATATTTAATTTTGATTATCCATCATTAAATAATGAAGAAAATACTATTCTTCGTGTAACTAAATTACCATCATCAGAAAGTAGTTCATTATTATCATCAACTAATCATAAACAATCAAATAAAAATCTTAATTTATCAATAATACAATATTGTGATACATATAATGATGTTGATCAAATATCAAATGAAACGAAAACAAAAACAAATCGTATAAGAAAGCATTCTCTATCTGACGATTATGTTTTTTTATAATCTATTTAAAGATTTTATCTTTTTTTTTTCTTTTGCCAATAATTCTAGTCAACATTTTTTTTTTTGGGTGGCAAATATTTTTCTGTTTTTTTCCGAGACTGAAAGCCATATATATATTAATCATTTAAATATCTATGTTTTCCTTTTTGTTTGTTTTCGTTGGTGAGTTGATGCTGTGTGATATATATGCATTAATCTGTCCGATTTCTATTTATTAAAAATATGTATATTAACGTTATTTATTTATTTTGTTTTTTGTTTCATTTTAGATGATTTCAACATTGATTATTGTTTGGTAAGTATTCCTTTCTTTTTTGTTTTTAGTTAAATGAACAGTTATTTTCTCTTTCTTGTGTTATTTAGTACTTTACTGGTTAATGCTGGAGCAATAATTAATATTAATTTGTTTGTTGAATGAAAGAAATTCTATTTATGAATTATTTATTGATTCTTTTTTTTCCCTAGAAAACGAAGAGAAGTTGGTTTTATTGTTGATAATCCATCGATTGGTAAGATATATAGTTGAGTTAAAGTAAAATTTTTATTTTTCGATGAAATAATCATCGAATAATTATATGATATTATTCATATAAAGGAAAAAAAAACATAAAGTGTAACACACAAATGTAATGACATAAATGTCGGCCTTTAGATTTCTCTTCAATAAGACAGGTGCTGAAAGAAAAATCTTTCTTTTTTATCAGAAGATAAAGAATTTTTTCTTCTTTCGAGCAGTGTATATAATTTATTTTAATGATACGTCTATAAATAAAATGACACAATAGAAAAGAGTAGTACCTTCAACATCAGTTTACACTTTTCATATCCTATATCACACGTTTGTTTGTACTATTGCCAGTATATTCCAGTACTCGTAAGTATCAGCGATAGCACTTACGACTTCCAGTTCCAGCTATAAACGATTGCATAGAATGTTTTCTACCCAAATTCGAATTATTTATCAGAAAGAATTTAAATTAATCGAAAAAAAAACAACGCCTATTATATGACTTGATTTTGTTATACATTCAGAGTTCTCTTGAGATCATCAGGATTATGGGAGAGTGACAATGGCTCAGGAGATCGATTAGAAGATTTTTGCTAAAAGTGATCGGATTTGAAGAGGAAGCCGAACGGTTTTTTGAGAATTGGTTAGCAAAAAAATGAATAAAAAGCTGAAACTTCGTTGGAAAAAATTTCTTAAGATTGGAGGCCTTCGACTCCCTCGCTTAGGATATCCCTGTACACATTCGTAAACAAAATATAACGAGAAACACTTGCTCAACAAATCCGCATCCTTTTTTTTGTATTGATTTATCAAATAAATCTTCCAAAACAAAATTTAGTTATTTTATAAAAACAAATCATTCCAAGAAGAACAATCCATAACATATATTGAATAAATATTTTTACTAAGGGCTGATTATCGAGTAAAACTTTCCGATCAAAAAATTAAAATAATCAGTAAGATCAATTAATAATCATTATATCATTAATCATCGTCAATTAACCAAGCGTTTCAACCTTAACCAATCAATCAAAAGTCGTAATCTACGGAAAACAAAAAAAAAACCATCACTTATTTTTAAGCAATGTTGAAACACTTCAAAAATGAATCATAAAGCTCAAGCAAAAAAGAGCTAAGAGAAAAAGAACGGTGAAAAGTTATATAAACCGATTCCTCATGATTGTAATGTTATTTTAGATGATGAAAAATGTCTAACAGTAAGTGGAAATTATGATGTAGCAAATCAATCTTATTACTTTATTGATTCATATACTTATGTAATATCCTTTGATATACGTGATGTTAGCTTAACAACACATTCCAGTTGATTTACAAGATTTATTTGATACATGTCTAGCGAGTGTTTCTCTTTCTTTGTATTTCATCTTGTTCATATGAATATCTAGCAAAGTAATATCATATAGAATTCTGAAGAGGCTAAAATTTTTTATTAACTAATAATTAAAAAAAAAAAATTCTTTCATTATGTGTTTACTTAAGAGAAATAGACATCGATATTTTGTTCTGTTCATCTGAATTATGTGAGAAGTTTGGACTCATTTTGAGGGTACTACAACTTCTCTCTCTCTCTCTCTCTCTCTTTTCTGTTGTGTTATTACATTTATAATTGTACGATAGAAACAGTTTATAGACGAATCGAAAGAGAAAAAAAATTCTCTATCTTCCTTTTGTTTTTAGAAGAAAAACACAAGTTTTCTTTCAGCATCTTTCAATTGATAAGAACTAAGGATCGACATTTTTGCAGTATACGTTATTTTTCAAACAGTCATTTCAATCTGTCATATTCAAGAGTAATTTCCAGGAGATGAAATATTTTCTATAAATGTAGTAAAATTAAATAATTTAGAGAAGAAAGAAAATAGAATATTCATTGTAGGAGACAAAATACGTGAATTTCTGGGTAGTCTTCAATATTTTCGAATATTTATTGGTCTTTGGAATATTTTAATTATGTTTGCTATGTTTACGTAAGTGTATTTATTACTTATCAATTTTTATGACATAAACTATTATTGGTTTTTTTTCAAGTGTATTTGGTTATTGATTTATCATGGTCATATATTCAATCGATGTTTGTGGCAAAACTGTTTTACTCATTAATGTTAAATATGGATTCTCTTCTTTTTTTTTCTTTTCTTTGTTTCAAATAAAATGATTTTTTTTTGTTCATTTCTTTGTTTACTTTTTCATAATCGACATTTTTTTTCCATCTATATTTTAGAGAATAGTAACAAATTTAATGACATGACTATGCCATTTTGTTCATTTTATTATATCAATATGGTTTTGTTTTTCTTTATGTCTTTTTATTTCATGAAGTCAACGTCTTTTCACTCTTTAATTGCCTCTTGTCTCTTTCGTTAATATGTAACTTTGCTTCCTACTCAATGAGAAACTTTTCACGTATTATTAGTTCAATATATATATATATTCAAGCAATAACTGTGTACTTTTCGTTTAAGTACAAAAGAGAGCAAAATGGTTCCCTTTTTTTTCTTTCTTTCTTTAATAAATGTGCATTTTATGCATATGCTTCTCTTTCTCTTTCTCTTCATTCCTAAGCTTATGTATATAACCTCGAAACACCATCGTTACTATCGACAGAATGGATGACTGATTGTATTAGTAACTAACAAATAGAGATAATGATGATGAACATTTCTATCATATATTTGTTGTTAATATCAACTAAACAAAAGCTTAGATCTTTTTTTTGTTTTGTTTTTAGATTAACTATCGGATGTGTGTTGATGTCACCACAAACATCACAAAGACAAATGGTGACCGCACCATCATCACATTTGTCAGATGTAGAAATAAAATCAAAAAATACTCAAATTCATCATCATCGTCGTCGTCAAAAAATATGCACTACTCAACGCCTTCCAGCATTCTTTGCTTGGCTTCTTTTATTGAGTACTTCATTTGCTTATTGGATATGTATTTTTCCAGAAATTCTTATTCTTCTACCAAAACTTTTACCTATTCCAATTTTACATTGTATTTTATTTGTTCTTGTATGTGCAAATTTTATTCTTGCAACATTTATGGATCCAGTAAATTATTTCGATTTATTTTTTAATTTAGAAAAAAAAAATAAAATGTAAACATATCTTATTATTTTTTAGGGTATCTACGAACAATCATTAAAAAATGAATATTCTAATGTTAGTTTGTATACTCGTCCATCTAAACGGAAAGATGGTATTGAAATCAATGATGATGACGATGATGATACAGATGAACCACAATCTCGTCTTATTCGTATTAAAGATGGTAAATTTTTTTTCTTTATCATAAATTTATACTTAAAATGAAATTCGATTTAGGATCAGTCTATACAAAATATTGTCGTACATGTAAATTATTTCGTCCACCACGATGCTCACATTGTTCTATTTGTGAACGATGTATCGATGTAAGTTTAATTATTTTATTCTAGATATACTTCAATAAAGAAGAAAAGAAAGATATAACTTATGAGAGAACCTCTCCAAATGTCAAATTGGTTTTCGATCGAGACAATATTTATTTGACGAAGACTAATGAATAATAGAAAAGTCTACAATGGTTTGATTATCCAGGGCTTAGTTGTTGAGATATCAAAAAATCAAACTATTTTTGGCTTTTCTGTTACTCATTTGTACTCATCAAATCAACATCATCTCGATCAAAAAGCGATTTGACACCTGGAGATGTTCTCTTTTATAATGTATGATAAGATAAATTAATATTTACGAGAGAGTATATCCAACTGTCGGAAGCCGTTCGACTTCATATTACGGACACTAATAGGTCTCCGTGAGACTAGAAAGAAGGATTCAGGTATATGATCTATTGATGAAGAGTTATGATTGTTATAATGAATGTTTTTATTAAAAGCAAGATATAATAAAAAAATCCAGTGTTTTACCACAGGACATAGTAATCGAGTATGCTTGAAAATTGAATATTTCGAGAAGAACATGTGTATTTTTGTCGAAACGATCAGAACTATGAAATCGACCTATAGACAAAACTTCAGCTCGAAATTTTTTGTTTAGAAATTTTTTTGGAAATATTTTGCTCTTAATAAAAATGTCATTAAAACAGTAATAACTCTTCATCAGAATGTTATAGGTATAATCTCATTGAGATCTACTCGTAGCTATAAAATAAAATCGAATGGACATTTGACAATTGGATACATTCTCTTATTAATTTAATGGAATAAACTTTTACAAAACAAAAAAAAAATTTTTTTTTTCTTTCAGACATTCGATCATCATTGTCCTTGGTTAAATAATTGTGTTGGTATGTTACTTCAAAAAAACTTCAATCAAATTTTTATTTTATTTTGAAATTTTCTTTCTATTGAATCTAGGTCGTCGTAATTATCGTTATTTTTTTCAATTTTTATTTCTACTCTGTATTCATATGATATTATTATTTACATTTTGTCTTTATTATGTTCTTCATGATCGTCATCATAGAATAGTTACACCAAATTTTCTTTTAATACCATCAAATTCACATTTATCAAAAAGACAAAATGATTATTCACCATCATCATCATCAGTATATTTAAATAAAACAACATTTATTGGTTTTTCGGATTATCGTTTTATTATTTGTATTATTTTACTTCTTCTTCTTGGTCTTATGTCAATACCTATAGGTGGTTTAACAGGTTTTCATATATATCTTATATGTCAAGGTCGTACAACAAATGAACAAGTTACTGGAAAATATCGTATTCAAAATGATGTATTTAATAGAGGTTGCTGGAAAAATTGTTGTTTTGCAATATGTCAACCATTATATCCACAATTAAAAACACCGAAAAAAAAACGTTATAATGTTAATTTATTTGAAGAAATGGCATATGGAAAAATGAATTATGAATTAATAAATAATGAACATGATGAAAAAAGAAAATTTCATTATGAAGAAATAAACAAATTAAATATGAAAACAAATATTTATAGCAATCCAATTGATGAAAAAGGTTACAAAGTTTCTTTGCTTCTTTTTTTTTCGAATAGAATTATTTATTTTAAAAAAAAAGAATGTAGTCTTTGGCTGTTGCAATACTGTTAATTAGAAAGTAATTGTTGGATACGAGTTATAATTTTCAACAATTGAAAAATCTGTTAATAGTTTCGATATGCAATTGATTAAGTAGTATTTTATAAAGAATATCAAATGCTTACCCCTTTGATGATGGAATTTTTTTTCAAAAAATCCTGAAATGAGGCGTATATGTCAAGAAAAAAAGCGGATTTCATGAAGAATCGTCAAGCTTCATAAGATTCTTCGATTGTGTAGTCAAGTAGAATGATATTGAATTTTATGGAATCATACGGTTGATTCCATGAAAAATTTTGAAATCCTATATATCCTAAAATCCAACATCTGATGATGTGTAACGTTAAAGCTTGTATAAAATCCACAGTACTATTGAACAACAATAGTTCTGAGTTTTACGAGATTCTGTTTGACTTCATATTGTTCTAAAAGATTTTCGGTGTAGAGATTTCATAGATTCTCGAGTACTTCCGAGTTTGAAAATTTGCTTGTTTTTTCTTGTTATACATGTATAATGATACCACATCATGATGCTGTGTGATACTGACTACATGTGAGAAAGAGAGAATATTGTTATGACCTAAC
>CAJNOL010000752.1:35210-70726 GCA_905250125.1 Rotaria sordida
CTAACGAAGACAGATAATCGTACATGTTAGAATCTGCGCAGCAGCTCAAAACGTATATTTATATATGTTTCTCATCGTCAAAGGGTTACTATTTTCAAAGGCTTATATTGTTAGTTTGTATCGTTCAAGCAGTATGATGAAATTATTCCAATGATGTTTAACCATTATAAAATGAATTCGTACTAATTAACGATATGAGTTAGAGGAAAAGAAATCCGACTTAAATACTATGCTAGTGTAGTTTATGATTGATTACGACCTGCTTTCATGACGAATGTACGTCATTCAATATAATCGGTCAACACTACAAATGAGTTGGTTGATAGAATACTTCATGGCTAGATTATCTCTTTTTTTGATATTTTATGAATGTTTTACTAGCTTTACCTTATCTGTATTTGGAGTAATTGATAATATCACGTTCTCGCGAGAGCTTCGATTCGGTGACGAAAAGAGTCTAATGATTGAAACCAGTAAAACAACTAGTAGATACCAAAAAAAAAGATAATCCAATTCTGAAACAGTTTGTCAACTAAGTCATTTGTAGTATTGCTCAATTATTTTGAAAGATGTATATTCTTCATGGAAGCAAATTATCATCAATCATACACCACATTACAATAAAGTACTTAAGTCATCCTTGTAACTAGCATTCACATGAGATCAAAGAAGTTCTATACGAAAAGAATGATTGGGGAGAGGAGAAAGATTTTTGCCCAGGAGTGTGAATTTCTTGAACATTGCAACTAACATATGTTGCATGGTTACTGTTGTGTTTTTCTAATTGCTGAAAACTAAATACAAGGTCAACGTTGCTTTTACTTTCGAGTTATTTGAAGAATAACGAATTGCATATCATTATGAAACAAATAATCATTAAAGAATTTTATTTTCTAGTTCGTCAATATAATAATTCAATTCCTCTTGCTCAACAACAAGTAAATAACTATATATATATATTAAGTGATGGAAAAAAAGTTTAACAATAACATTTTTTTTCCTATAATTTTAAGCAATTAACTCAAAAACAGATAGTCATTTTAATAATCAATGGAGTTTTCTTTTATCAAGGTTTCCAAAAAAAAAGCAGACACAATTTCAGAAGATTTTGTCGGCAATATTTTTTAACAAAGAGAACAAAATGATGGGTCATCATATTTTTGTGCTTTTTAAAATGGCATTATTAATAATTATCTTTGACAGAGTCTTCTAGGACTGTATCCGGTTTTTTTAGAAACTTTGTCATCATAGTTCATAGAAAAATTACTATCTGAATTTGACCTAATTATTTGATATTATAGAAAGAAAAAAATCAAAAATACGTTGTTGTTAAATTTTTCTTTCAAATCATCTTATTTTCCTAAATATTTTTTGATTCATCTTTTTTTTTTTATTTATTTATTTTTATTTAAAGTCAATATCATCTTCAACATCTACTTCAGTTACATCTTCACTTCCATTTCAACCAGTTAAAAAAAATCTCATACATCAAACAACAAAACCCGGATTTGAATCAATACGTCGTAGTTTATCAAATATGTCTTTATCTTCACGTTGTTCATATGATAATATTGAAGAAAATGAAGTTGATATACATCAACCCTTACCTTATCAAACAAGTACTACTACTACTAATAATAATAATAGTTCAAAACAACTGAAAAAAATATATATGAATCATAATTCTGTTCAATCTGATAATGTATCAACAAATAGTGCTATAACATTACGTACTGATTCATATCGACAAGCACATCCTTTACATTCATTTGCTTTTGATTATCCAAAACGACCATTATTATCTCAATCAATACAAAATAATGACCAACAAAATCGACGAAAATTAAATGGAAATAAACATTATGAAATATCTGTTTGAAAAAGAAAAACAAATTCTATTCTGTGATTATCATAGCTATTTATTTTATATTGTCTGTCTGTTTATTAATAGAATTTTTCTTTAGGAAAACAAAAATATATATATATATATATATATCTGTATGTGAGAAATAATATTAGGATTTTCACCTTTCTTTTCTTTTTTTTGTTTGTTATTGATGTTGTTGATATTATATCTTTCAGGAGAAAAAAAATGGAACTCGTATATGTGTGCATGTATTGTTAGTCTTTTCTTTTGTTTGATACTTTGTATTATACAAAAAAAACAGCAACATTTGTATTTGTTATTCTTTTCTTATTTTTTTTTCTCTTTAAAAAAGAGACAGAAAAACATCCTCATTTGTATTTATTTATTATTCTTTTAATTTTTTTGTCTGACAATATTTTTATTCCATACATCTGTCATTACATAATTTACATTCACATTGTGTAACAATCCGATATTGAATTGTTCGTGGATTTTTATTTTCACATATTATTTGAATTTCATGTGGTTTAGTATGTTTTGGTGAACAACACTGACGATGATGTTTATGTCGATAATGTGTCGGTGCATATTGCCAATCATAAACGAGAAAATCTTCTGAATAACATTGACCACGACAACGTGTTGTTTCAATTGTTAATGGAGTATTTAAACAATTTTGAAGATTTATTGTTTCTGTGTAAGATTCAACTTGACAATGATGTATTGTTGGAGTTTTGGATTTTGTTAACGAAGATGTATAAACAAGAAGAAATAAAAAGATAAGAATACCAGACATTGTAATTAAGGAATGAATATAGGTGAAAGAATGTTAGCAAAAAGAAAAAGTTAGAAATATTTTTCTCTTTTGAATTATCCTTCTCAAGTGAAATTCATCATTTATTTTTCTACATAGATATTAAGCTACCTTCTGTCACGCATAATTACGATTTTTATAAAAGAAAATCTTTTAAATACGTCCATTATCCTGGTTTTTTTTTCTATTTTATTTCATAGCCAATGAAAACAACAACAAGAAGAATAATGAAGAACAAATATAATATAGTAATAGTAATAGTAGTACACAGAGAAGCAGAAAAAGATAGAAAGAAATAGTTGTATACAAAAAAAATAGAAACAAGCGCGAGTTTTTTTTGTGTTTTCATACATCTTTTCTTTTTTTCACATACAAAACAAGAATGTCATTCTACAACAATATAACAAGTAGTACACAGAAAAAAAAGAAAATTCTGAACTCGACAGTAAAAAAAAAAAGAAGGATATAAGGGACGATCAGAGATCTTTTCTTTTTTCTTTTATATTTTATTAATTGTTATTTTATTCTTCATCTTCATCATCATCATCGTCTTCATCATCATCATCATTATCTTCATCAGATGATTTTGCTTTAGTTGCAGATTTTTTTCCTGCAGGTTTCTTAGCTGATTTTGTGCTTGTTGATGCTTTTGATGGACCTTTACTTCCTTTAGCTGAACTAATATCACCACCACCACCACCACCACCGCTCTTTTTATATTCAGCAAGACGTGTTTCATATTTTTGTTTTTCAACAGCAGCCTTTTGTTCATAACGTTTTTTTACATCATCACTAGATAACAAGAAAAAAAAAAGAATTATTTTATAAATAATTTTTTTTTCTGTTGTTTCATCTTACCTAACTTTTTTCCATCTTAAACCAATTTCTTTTGAAATATCACCAACAGACAGCGATGGACTTTTTTTCTTTATATCTGGACGTTCATCTTGCGAAAAAAGAAAAAATGCAGATAATGGTCGTTTTGGTGCATTTGGATCTTTGGTTGCTTTTCTTGATGCTCCAGAACCGCGAGGCATTATTGTTGTCTTTTTTTAATAATGATAATCAAACAAAAAATATATGAATCTAAAAATAAGAATACATATATATATATACATATTCAAATTCAAAAAAAAAGAAATATCATCAACAAACTAAAGAACTGAATACAAACTATCGAATAAATACGATCGTTACTCTGTCTCTCTCCCTCCCTCTCTCTCTCTCTCCTTCACTTCTCTAGATAAAGACTGCCAAATGAATCAATGAACAACGAGTTAGACAAAGAGAGAAATGTGACCCAGTCAGTCAGTAGTGTGTCGTTTCTCTCTGCTGCCTAGCTAAAAGGAAGAATCGACAGCGAAAGAAAACGCACGCATATAACGTGTATATATGTGTGTGTGTGTGTCTCTGCTTTCTCGTCTCGCTTCTTTTTTTCAAACATGAAGCGCACACGCTATAGCGGTCGTGCATGTGTGCAAGGAGCTTTGCTTTACTTTGTATGTGTGTGTGTATGTTCGTCTCCGTCTGCTGTGTATGTGATGGCGAATAGTGATTGCAGCAGCAGCACGATGTGTAGAGAAAACGCGCGCACGCTCGCAAGCAACAGTGCAACAAGCACAACAGAGGCCCTTTATGATGCGCTGCATACAATAGTGTATGTAAGGAAGAAAAAATAAGGGGCAATGGTTGGTAAAGAGAAGAACAATTATTAAGACACGACGACAGCGAAATTGCTTGCTTGCTTGCTTGCTTGCTTACTTGCTTGCTTGTGCACACATACACATACACACACACATATATATATATATATATATATATTCTATACGAAAATGTAATACTAAAAGCGATGTGTTTTGTTTTTTGGGTTTATATAAGAATAAAAATGGGCGAAATAAAATGGGAAATAATCTTTGTATTCAATGAAGAAATATATCAAAAAGAAACAAAAAATCTAAGTTTTCTTTTAGGTCAATAAGTTCATGTTAAAGGAAAAGATAGATTTCAATTGAATTGTTATATTGGAAAAAAACATCAAAAACAAAATAGTTGATAATAATAATAATAATCATTAAAACAAAAACAAAAAAAAGAAATAAAGCTATTTTTTTAATTTTTGATAATAAAAGCAATGAAGAGCATTATGCCAAAGCAAATATTTTCTTAATTAGTTAATGTAAAAAGATATTTTTTGTAAGAGGAGAAAATCTATGTTTATTTTAGATTTTGTGTTTTTTAATTAAAAATGTCAACATCGAATTCATCCAAGCTTGTTCTTGTTACTGGTGCTGGTGGACATATTGGTAAATATTTTGCTGAACATGCTAATAAACAAAAATATCAACTTCGTTTAATGGTTTTTATTTCGATTGATTTGATTTTGATGTATTCGTCTTTATTTTTTATTAAGGTGCATTCAATGGAACCAGAAAAAATCGATCCAATAAAATCATTTGGTGAAATCATTCAAGGCAATTTAAATCAAATGGAAACATTAGATAAAGCTTGTAAAAATGTTCATACTATAGTTCATCTAGCTGGAGATGCAAGTCCAGATTCAACATGGGATACATTAAAAGAGGCTAATATTGATGGGTAAAAACGAACCATTTAGAAAATATATAATTTTATGATGTTTTTTAGTTTATATAATATATTTATTGCAGCAAAAAATGCTGGTGTTAAGAGAATGATCTATGCGAGTTCAATTCATGCTATAACAGGTTATCCAAAAGGTGTACAAGCAAAAACAACTGAACCACCAAATCCAGGAGATCTTTATGGTATTTAACAAATGAAATAATACTAGTTTTTTATTACTTTTATGTTAAAATAGGTGTTACAAAATGTTTTGGTGAAGCACTTTGTCGTTATATGGGTGAAAAAGAAGGTGTACCATCAATAGCTGTTCGTATTGGAGCATTTCAATCACATTCAACTGCACAAAATAAAGATTCAATAAGTATGATGGATGCCTGGTTATCCCAAAGAGATTGTTTACAATTACTTGAACGATGTATTGATGCACCAGAAGATTTAAAATTTGCTCTTGTACATGGTTTATCGCGTAATACATTTAATCGTATGGATATTGAATCAACACGACAATTATTAGGTTATGAACCTCAAGATGATTTTTTTGAACAATCAGAACTATTTAAAAATTTTAATATGTCAGATGAATTAGCTGAACATAATGTTAAGTATGTAGAAAAATAAGAGGAATTTTTTATTTTTTGATATTTACTTTTTTTTTCAGAGATGATAGACAAAAATCTGGTTTACGAGATAAATCAACAGATGACAAGAACAAAGATAAGAAGAAATAGATAATTGATGGAATGAGAAATGTATCTTTACATATCCAATATTGCCATTGTGTAAGAATTTTTGACTTTTTCTAATCAAGCTTAATATGAAGAATTAATTTATTCCAGCAATTTAATTTTTCTTTTTGTTTTGTATCGATTTGTTTTTATTTTTGATAAAAATAAAGGAATTAATAATATTTAAATAAACACAAAAATTTTAATTATTCTTGTTAAAAAATTTTACATGAATATTTAAAGTAATTATTCTTGTCAAAATCGATTGTTTTCAATTAATGAATATTATTCAGATGTTTTATAGAAAAAAGAAACTTGTACGATTAAAATCTTATAATGAAAATATTCATTCAAATTGTAATTGCATAACTCTATATATGAATTTCATTGTCATCACAAACGATTGTTTTAACATTGTCAATACGAAATTAATTTCTGATTATTTATTCTATTACAGTGCAAATGTAAATGACTGTCGTACTGGTATTTACTTCTAAATCAACGAGTACACTTATTCTTTCTTCACATGATCATCTTTGTAACATGAAGATTCCAACTATTGTAATACTTCAAAAATATCTATATTGAGAAAACTGATATTGTAAAACATGCATATGTAATTAGAGACATTCTAGGTTAACTACTCTTCAATATGAAATATAAAACTATACAAAATACTTAAATAACTTTTGGAGTTTTAGAAAAATGATCTAGAAAACAAAAAAATATAACAAAAATATCGAACATTTTTGTTTTATTCATCGTGAAATCGTCTTTCTGATTTCGTCAAAGATTAATGAAGAAGTAAGGGAGAAATAGATGAAATCAGATTTTTTTGATTAAACTAATTAAATTAATTTTTTTAATTTTTTGTCAACTTTAAATCAAAAAAATGAGTGTAATTAAAAGCTTCAGAAAAATCGAAAACATCATTTTTTTTTGTAATTATTATGGTAGATCTCATTCTCTAAATGTATGAATCATCTTTTTTTAACAATCAAATTGTACCTAGAGACTTAAATTATAAGAACATACTTAAAATCAAGGCGCAAGACGTTCAAAATCAGATCTTTATGAATAAAATATTTTTTTAAATTAAAATTGATAAAAAAATTTAGAAAAATCAGCTACTTCCTCCTTGCTAAGGAATGATATTGGAATTTCTAGACAATAGAAGTTTGAACTCTAAAAATGAATCAACAAAACTATTTCGATTCAAATTATATCTAATAATTTTATTTATATTTTTTGATATGACTAGATGGATTGTACAATTGCATTGTCAATAGTGAGTGATTCAATTGATAAATACCAGAGATCAAACACGAACTGAATCGAATCCGAGCTGGTTTTTAGGCAACAAAGACGAACCAAACCGAACTCGAGCCAGTAAAACTTGATGCGATTTGGTCTCTGATAAATACAAAAGGCTTCAATGGATTAATGAGATATATTTGGCGTTTATGATTTTGCCGTGGATATTACACTGACCATACAGTGTGATCCAAAAGTTACCCGGCAGTCATTGATTATGAATAACTTTTGATGGGAATAAGATGGAAAGTTTCGGCTTTCATCATTCGAAAGGAGATGTGTTTCTGCGTTGTTGTATATATTATTCAACAATGTTTGTCGATGATCCAATGGTCAATTGATGGTCTTCTGAAAAACATTTACAACTTTATGAAGATAACAAAAAAAGTTAAATTGTAAAAAATGTGTTAAAACCAAATAATCACGATTTACACCCACGATATCATGTAATATTTCATCTTGTTCCGTTTAATATTTCTAGGTAGAACACTAGCCTGTATTAGTGTGGATGTGAATGGTAAACATGTAGTTTTAACACATTTTTTATAATTAAATTTTTTTATTATCTTCATAGAATTGTATGCGTTTTTCCGACGACCATCAAATGACCATTGGGTCATCAACAAACATTGTTGAATAATACATACAGTAACACAGCAACACAGCTTCTTTCGAATGGTGAAAGGCAAAATTTTCCATCAAACGTTATTCATAATCAAAGACTGTCTGATAACTTTTGGACTATTATGTATAATATCTTAGTCTTCGTCGTATTGAAAATTTCGTGTGACTTTTCCTAGTTTTCTACTTATTTAATTGAAGAAATTTTATAGAAGATGTACAATGACATAACTTTGCATAAAGTGTTATCTTAATTACAGTATACATTTAACTGAAATATAAGTTGTTAAAGAAGAATATTTATCTGCATAATTTCGCTCTAAAACCTGGGTTTTCTAATTCCTAGTATTCGCAATATCTGTCATCACATCCTTTTGCGCTATAACATGAGTCCGTATATCAATGGCATATGATTTTTTTTTCTTATTAGTGAAATACATAATCCATTTTAATTAAAATCATTCATGGCTATTATTAATATAATTATTTTTTCAATAGATGTAGAAATTTTGTCAAAAAAAATGATTATTCTTGTATTTTTATTCTCATTCCTATAATTTAATATTTCTTTTTAGAATTACCATAATATTTAAAATTCTAATATCTACTGAAATAATAAAGTTACTTCATTTTGAAATAGGTTTTAACTGAAAAAGACTTTAAACAATAGCGTTGAATTCGCTTAAATACATTCAAGAGAATTTAAACATCTAATTTTTTTTCTTCATAATTTTGATTAAAACCTTTTTGTTCTAATTATGAAGACATATTTTTTCCAACATGATGTCATATGAATCATCATCAAATCATATGATCAGAGAATGGGAAAAAAATCAACTTAAAATAACCATCTGTAATCTACAACAGTAAAACAGAAGAAAAAAAAAACAGAAATGGTCCCTATGAGGATCGAACTCATGACCTCCGCGTTATTAGCACGGCGCTCTAACCGGCTGAGCTAAGGGACCGCGTTTGTTTCCATCTTCGAAATGAATATCTACAATGTACAATCGATATATTCGATTCTAATGAAACTTCTATACAAACATCCATAATTCATTAAAAAAAAAAGAAAAACCAAATGATAGAATATTTCCTGCAATTCTGATTTTTATTTATCAAATAATTTTCAAAAAGGCAACTAATAAAGATATAAATTTCTTCATTTGTATCAAAATAAAATCCATGATAAGATGTAAAAAAAAGACACATAAATGACAAATAAATATCATTGATACTTGTAAATTTTTTTCGTTTAAATATGCATTAATTAAGAAAGATTGAGTATCTATTTCTGTCGAATCATAAAAAGACAACTAATATTTTATATTTCTATTATGTTATTAATAAGCATCTACAAGATTGACATTATGACAATATAGCCCTTTTCTTATTTAGTTACATTTTGATATCTTTCTTTTTTTTTTGTCGACTACTTGCCATTATCTCTATATGTCATAAATAGTTATTACTTTTTCATGTTTATAATAACAAGTATGAGAGAGACTTTTATTAATTAAACATAAAATAATATTATATCACACATGTGTGTACGTGTCTACAAATTTTGATCAAAAACGAAAAAAACAACATATCTGACACTCAACAAAAAAAAACAAAAAAAAATAAAGCCTTCAAGATAAAGCCAAATACGTTGTTTTTTTTTCTATCAAGAGTGTCCTAAAAATTTATGAATTCCATGAAATTCCTTCCTTTTTAAGAACATATTTGACAGCTTCTAATACATCAAGTTGAGTTGTTGACGGTATTTTCCAATGTACTTTTTCTTCACCTGTTTGTTTATTTGGATCATAAACACCTGTACATACTAAAATTGATTCACAAGATGTTGCAGTTAAATATGTTGGATCCGTAAGTAAATCATAACCACTAATACTTTTTCTAGCATTGATATCTTGCTGTAATAAAGAATTATACATGTTTGCACCGACAATATCTACATCAGGATTATCACTAAAAAAGAATAAGAATTAAGATTTAAAAAAAAAAAAACTTAAATTGTAATTAAAAGAAAAAATTTTACCCAACAAAATAAATTTTTTCAATTTTTGATTGTCCATTCGCAAGAGCAAATTTATTAGCCATGATTTCAGCATATTGAAATGAGATTTCAAATGGCTTACCAACAAATGCTTTATATATCAGATCATATCCACTAAGATTCTATTTTGAAAAAGAAATAAGACAAATAGAATTTTGATGAATTTATTTGTTATAATTATTTAACTTACTTTATACAATGCTTCTAAACATGTAAGAAAAGCTCCATGACCAAAACGTGGTAAATCAGCAGCAGCTTTGAAAACTAAATCTCTATTACAAGCAATAACCGGAATATGAGTACGATCAATTGTTGGATCAATAGGGACCACAGCTGGATTACCATCAGTTAAAAGAAGATCAGTAATAACTTGTAATGAACTTTCCCAACTGATAGGTTCACCAAGCAAAACAATAGCTGTATTATACAAAAAAAAATGACTAATTAGAATATAAAAATTATTATTAAAGAATGTTTACCATCAATTGGACGAAAACTTGTATCACGAACAAGACTTTGTGTTTTTATCATTTCACTCTAAAAGATAACAACAATGAAGAAAATAAAATAACAAATAAAAAATTTATTTATTTTGACTTACAAATTTAGCGCGATTCATATGATTGACCATATCTAATTCTGGAAATGCATCACAAACTTTTTCAACTGTTGTTATACTTTTAAAGCCAAGCCTTGATAACAAAAAAAGAAAACATAGATACAAAATTTTTAAAAATAATAAATAACATACATTTCACCAATTTCTTCTGTAGGACCTTGTCCAGATATCAAAACATGTTTGTTATGATATTGAGTTAAAGTACGCATTGGTGATTGAGCCAGAACAACTTGTTCCGGATTAATCTATATTTCAAATAAATATTTTGAAAAAAAAAATTATAGTATAATAAATTAAACTTACAGTAATTCCAAGCATGGCTGATAATTGTTTGGCTTTCTCCGATTCCACTGCACATGTATTTGAAACAAAAATAACAGGTATATTCAATTGAATCAATTTGTGAATAGCTGGTTTTGCAACCGTTATAAAATTTGGGCCTTTTGTAATGACACCATCAATATCAAAAAGACAAGCAAAGTTACACTATTCAAAAAAAAAAAAAAAAAGGCTACGAATAATTATTTTCTATATGAATAATATAAGTTACCGATTTCATGGAAGATTCTTTGGCTTTATGATTGATTTCTATGTAAATAAGTTGTTGGTTGAGATTCTGGTCTTTTTATTTTTTGTAATCAAACAAAAATAGTCTCGACTGCTTATATACCATTTTGACGGTTGCGATAAGAAGGAGGAGTGTACATGTGACTTGAAAAAAACGAAGGCGTGTAAGCCACACATGTATTGAAAAATAAAATTTTTTTCACCGGTGCTCAAGTGGCTGATCACTTCGTGCTTGCTGCCTGTCAGCTAATATATGTATTTGTAGAGAGAAGCATGCACTCGCTGCCTGACTTCATTATGAAATCGTTACATGTTGCTCTACATTCATCATATGATGTAGTGGAGTTTCGCGTGACAATATGAGGGCGAAAGCTCAAGCCTTTTTTGCTTCATCGTCGTTCTCTTTGTAAGAATATAAACAACGACAGAATGAATGCGTGATTCCCTTTCTTGATCATACGTTCTATGCATGAACACAGCTTTCCGACACTATTCTATTTTCAACATTGCAGCAAAACGCAAGATGCAGAATTATTTACATCCATACATTCAGTGAATGATCAATTGGTTTTTGTAAATAAAAAAAACCAAAATATAACATATGAAAGAGTATTTTATTGTCGAGCAGTAAATAAAAACGTAAAGCATCAAATATAAATGATAAGTTTTTTTTCTTTTAAGTACATTGTTTGCTTTCTTTTCATTTCTTTTTTACTTGGTAAATATTTGTTCAAGAAACATAATATTCTCAGCTCTTGACCTGAAAAACACACCTCCATCAGTTGCGTCGAATTTATATGTCTAAAAAAAACTTCACCAGGCATTAGTAACAAGATTTTTCAAGAACGTAATTTGTTGTTTAGCCATGCGAATTGTTATATAGTGTCATCCATAAAAGAAGTTCAGGTAAACGTGATGCATCAAAAGGATGATCAAATATTTCTAGACGTCTATACACATACTATGAATATTAGACTTGTTTCTCACATAATTTTCAGCGAAAATTTGAACTTTCGTTTGTTTTGAAGAGTATTTTTAAATAGAAAATAAATTAGTTGAATATGAATATGATGTTGAAATGATTGAAGATTATGCTACATAGGCAACTAGTTATTTTTATGAGCAGTCATATGAACATTATTAGATTTTTTTGAGTGTTATTGGTACTGAATTTCAACTTTTTTTGTATTTACTATTTACTGCTCATTAAAACAATTATTATAAATTTCAAAAAAAAGGTGTTCGTGCAATCCCTGCAGGATTAAAATGTGAAATATGATGTAGCTACTTTTGTTAATCACAGGAAGTTTGTTTTATTCGATCTATTCGAGAACATATTTCTTCACCATCCTTTTACTTAATCCTTCAAAAATTCAATAAGAAAACAGTTCATATATTATAACGAGACGTTATTGATATTCAGTCCACAGGTCTCAATAGGTTAGGCGCAGCCAAGTCCATAGGTCAAAATTTTTTGAATAGAAAACTGTGAGCTGAACCGAGCTAATTCGATATTAGAATGGGGGCCCATTCACCGAACCTTGAATAAAATATAAAATTTCCAAAAAGACGTTGTGTGTTTCCACTAAATTTTTTTTCTAGAATTCCATGTACTTCTTCCATTGGCTTAAACATTTTTGCAATGAACAGCAAATATATAAATCAAAACAAAGAATAAGATAAAGAATGTCATCATCTTAAAACGTTTTCTTTATATTCAAGAAAATGCCTTTGCCTAATTCTTTTCGTTCATCAACAATTACTTTTCTTAATTCTAATTCTTTTCCTAGTGAATCTTCTCAATTATCAATTTTTGTTAACACTTTTTCTTCGACTATTGATGCTAATTCATTATCATATGCGAAACAATGTACATCAGAATGGATCAAATTTCTATATAAACAATAATCATCGACATATGCAGCTATTAAATATGAAAAGACAAACATATCGTAACGTTGGAAAATTTTGAACTTTCCAACTAAAGAAACAGAAAATTCGAGAGAATTGGTACTCAAAATATGCTTGCTGATTCATGTATTCAAAATTTATCCAATGTAATTAGATGAGTAGTGTATGGATGAGCCATTTTTAAAGAAAAACAACCATAGGCTAGGCCAGATCAAAGATCGATAACCTATGGGCCGGCTTTCTTCAGTCCAGCCTGGTCTATTGAGACCTGTGGTATGGCCTTTGATCGTATATCAACAATGTCTGTCGGAGAATGGGTATAAATTTTCATCCCTATACTTCAATACAAAACAAAGACTTTGCAATAGGTTATATTTTTGTTTGTTGTTTATGAAATGTGCGTTTTATCTTTTATTATATGCATTTATTGGTTTAATGAATCACTATTTAATAAAAAGGAAGTAGTATATTTGGATAATCAGGCTCTTTCTAGAAAGTTATTTTTTGGATATCCTTTATGAATGAATTCTATTCAAATTAAAATTCGCAAAAGGTTATTATAATGTTGTTTTTAATGAATAGTATTCTTATAAGGAATATGTAGTAAATGAGAGAGAGAGAAAGAATATTAATTTCTATAATTTATGTTAACAATGAATTAGAGAAGACGTTGGTTTTTGATTTTGATTAATTATTTTTTGTCGATAAATGTCAGTAAAATCATTAAGTGCATTATGTGTCAATACACTATATGTTTCACCAAAAAAATTCAATAAACGAGGACAATGACCTTGATAACCTAAATAATTAATAATTCTATGTATTTGTTGATTATTATAAATAATAATTATACCACTAATAAATCGTTTCTCACAATTATTATTACACATTTTGTATACGCTTCGATTCCAATCTTTTTCATTCTGTCGATAGAATTCAGCATATTTACGAATTTGTTTTAAAGGTATTTGTTCACGTGTATAATGCAACTACGCAGAATAGAAACCAAATAAACAAAAACTAGAGTTAACATAAAATTTTATTTCATTACTATAGAATCTTTTGGTAAATCTTGTTTGGTAATAGAATTATTTTCTAAAAGTTTTTGTAATTTAAAATCAAATTTATTATATTTTTTTTGTGTTTGATCATCTTCAAAATCAAGAATAGAATTTAAAAATAAATTCTTAATAGTTTTGCCAAATTTTTCTTGTTTTGTTGGTATATGTCCAGTATATCCCGAAGTAATAATATCAGATATATAAATTTGATCAGTAATTGATGAATTAGTACGTATGTCAAGTATTTGATTATCAATTAAATCTATTATTGGTGAAAATAAAGTATCTGGACGTGTATGAATATGTGAATTATTAAATATACGACGACTCATTTCACTACGAGTTAAACCAAACATTTGAGATTCTTGTGGAATTTTACCAGTATAACCTGGTAAATGATAGTAATCTTTACAAATTTTTTTCTTCATATAAGATTGTTTTAAATTTTGATTATTATGATAGATTTGATTAAGTGTCAAATAGTAACAATTATTTGTATTTATTTTAGGTAATATGGAATAATTAATATTCTTATTAGGAGATTTTGAATTTTGTTTTGTAAAATGTTATAGATATCGAAGAATTTTTGTCAACAAATGAAATCGAAGATATTGATACTTTATATTTTTAACATAGTTTTCGCGCTATTATAACTTAAAATAAATAATATTCATTTTATTGTAAGTTTTGTTTTTCTGTGTTATTGAAAAAATAAACATCTTGTCTACTCACCAGAATCCTTTGTTAAAGTAATATATCATCAAATGGATTAAAATTGATGAGAATAATTAACATACAGAAGTAGAAATCATGAAAATCTATTGACGAAACAATTGTTTTATGTTGAATTATATTGATAAAAATAATATCAGACATATTATTTATAATTATCTTTTAAGTTGCTCCAGGACAATGATTACAGTTGACGATACGACCAAAGAACGGTTCTGTATACTGACATTTCATACAGTTAGTGGTGATAAATTGACATTTTGTAGGCGTAGTATTACGACCCTATTTTATTATTTCGTACATAGTTGATAAGGTCTGAAAATCAAGTATCTGACCATATATGGCCGTAATACTGTGTCTTCCAAAAGGCGACAAAAAAATCATCGAAAACAACCATACTTGCTTGACCTAGGTGATAAAAAAATGAATATTTAAAATATTTGAACAGTTCTTCCCTATTGAAAAAATCTAAAAACAAAAATATTTAAAATAAGATTTAATAATAATAAAAAAATAAAGACCTGAAAAATGTTCAACAGATTGTCGGAAGTTTCAAAAAAGATCAGATCTTTAAAGAGTATTAAACAAAATGTCTTCGTACTAATCATTGGAAAAAATACTAATGAATTATCAGGTGTTTCAGGAAAAATAGACCTCTTGTCTTAATAATATTCCTATTAATAGTCATTGATTTGAATTTTTTTTTCAAAAAATTCGTCTTTTAATTCTCTACAAAATACTATATTATATATTAATTTAAATAACTTCAATTATTCTGCAAGACACGTTTCAAACGAGCAGTCAAAGATAAAAAATTTTCTAAAAGAAGTTATGTTGTCGAATTTTTCGACTACATATTTCAATTGTTTCTTAAGAGTATTTTTCAATGTTATTTTTTTTCAATTGATAGAAGTAACAAATTTCTCCAACATTGAATAGTCCAAGATTTAATTCCGGGCTGTTCGCTGATCAATATTTCTTATCGATGATACATGAAAAGTTTTCATTATATTATTATTGTGTTAATTGATGGATATAAGGTTTCGTATCGCTCTGTTGAAACATCCAATTTGACATCGATGATTACTTTCAAGCAAGCAACATTAGACCATACTCAATAAATCCAGAATATTTTTTCAGTAACACTAAAATATGAAAATAAGATTTTCAAAAAAGACTGGATATTTCAACAGAGCGATGGGCAACCCCATATCCATCAATTAACACAATAATAATGTCAGGACAACTTTCCATTTATCATCGACAAGAAATATTAATCATCGAACGGTCCAGATTTCAACCATGGACTATTCAATGTTGGAGGAATTTATTACTTCTATCAATTGAAAAAAGATAACATTGAAAAATACTCTTAAGAAACAATTGAAATATGTAGTCGAAAAATTCGACAAAAAAACTTCTTTTAGAAAATTTTTTATCTTTGACTGCTCGTTTGAGACGTGTCTTGCAGAATAATTGAAGTTATTTAAATTAATAAATAATATAGTATTTTGTAGAGAATTAAAAGACGAATTTTTTGAAAAAAAGAGTCTAAATCAGTGAATATTAAAAAAAGTATTATTGATACACACAGATGTCCATTTTTTCCTGAAATACCCGATATTATAAGAAATCACATTTACTAATCTGTTTACTTACGCGTGTGATAGATACAATTCTATTCAGTTTATTGACGATTGATGAAAAAAATGAATTTCTTTTGATTTTCTGATAGTATGAAAAAGAGTTGAATGTCCATAACACAGTATATATTACTAGTTTATCACCATACTACATGAAGTTATTCTTATGTGATAACGAATAGGGTAAGCATTCTGTATTAATTTTGTTATTAATATAACGTTGAAATGCCATATCATATAGACTTGATCTATTCTTTTCTTGTTAGAAAGGGCAAAATGTCTAGTACAAAAATATATCGCAGAATCTGATGGGAAGTGTTTCACAAAGCTACAAAAATCTTAGAATAAAATGTATTAGGAAAGTCTTTCGCGACTTTTAGAAATTTCGAAAAAAAAAACTTCATTCGATAAGAAAAGTTTTCTTTTTGTGAAATTCACAAAAAATCTCTCTCCGTTACACATATTAGCTACCGGGATCAAAAGTCATTGAGTAAGATTTTTCCCTGGAAATCAAAGAAAATAGACACCAGACTATTTTCTCATGACTCCTTAATATCAAAACAATATTCTAAAGCGTCCGTTGAAATATAAATTGCTGTAATACATTTTCGCATGTTCTAAATAGTTCAATTTCTGATTGTCGAGCAGAAAAACAGTTATATGATAGATAGCAAGTATAATGGCTAGTGATGTATCGTTTTGTCACAGTCATCATTTGACGAAAACAATAAGCATAAAATGATCAAGTTCTAAGTTTCAGAAATAATCAATATTAGTGTTTCGAAGTTTATCGAAATAAATAATAGTACGTTAAGACCTATTGTAAAAAGAAAAAGAACATGAAATTTTGTTTGAAACACAGAAATAAATAAACCAGAGCGTTTCGATTATCCTTGAAGGGCAGTTATTGTCTGTAAGAAATTTTTCATTTGACATATTTTGTATTAATTAGCATAATGAAGCGAAAGAAGACATGTGAGTTCTATATTTTAACCCGAAAAGAGTTGCATTGATAAGTTTTTATTTTTGTTTTCTAAGTTTCATAAAGTTACGATAGAAGATTTTTGCTGTACAAAAAAAAAAGAAATATTCTACGCGTTTTAGCATGACCAATATGAGTGCTATTATAACATTTTCTGGTATCACTGATTTTTCGTAACTAATGATTATAGTCAAATAATTGAATTCTACTCCGAAAGAGAACTTGTTAGAATATATATATTATATGAAAAAAAGAAGTCTACGAAATTATCTATTAAACGATGTTATTTTGGAATAGAATACAATTTCGCTAGGTGAAATTCAGATAAACATTGTTTGTTGTTCAGTCTCTTGTATGCTAGATCAATTGTTTTAACACCATACAAAAGCCATTGTTTTAGAGATATTTCCATCGTTCTGAAGTTGGAAATTCAAGAAAGATCAATTCACAGTGTTTTAAGCCATGTTCATAGTAGAATGCTTTAAATTCTACTTTAAAAGCTACTAAATTTTCAATTTTTGGATGATAGATACTACTGAAGTATTGCAGATTATAAAAAAGTTGTATAATTCTAGATCATATTTCTTAAATTTAAAATTACTATAATGTTCATATAAACAATAGAGAAATATTGTGTTTTATAACAGATAATTAAATACGAATACATCATTTATTGTGTTTTGAAAATTGTAATGATAAATTTTTATTTGAATAATTATTAACTTGTAAACAAAGAGAGTTGATAATCTAGTAACTGTTTAAATTAATTTGATATTACTTTTTCAGTTATAATATTCTATCATATTCTTAAAATATCTATGTTTCAATAAATAATATAATTAATAAAATATCAATATTTGCAGTTTAAGCTTAATATAAATAAGTATTTATAAAGTATTTATACTGTTTATAAATAATAATATTCTCTATGTTTAATATTTGAAATTTTTCAGCAAAAGTTCGATTTATCAATTATAAATTGCTAAAAAGAAAATACTTTTCTATCTACCTTCTACTCGACAAAAACAATAAACTGTAATAATTCATCAATTTTAACTATCATCTTGAAAAAACAAAATCTTATTTGTAAATACATTATGTATTATTTGTAATTGTTTAATCAAGAACGTCTACAACATATCATTTCTTGAGACTAAAAATAATCCTCATCAAATACTTATTAAATCTATAAAAATAAATTTCACGTACAGTTTTTTTTACTTATCATTGTTAATAGTTAATATAACTATTTCAATGTTTTTTTCTTGCCTAAATTATCACTCTATATAATGTAACAACGAATATGTACTCAATGACCGTAGCTTCTTATTAATGTTCACAATCGAGTAGAAATATATCATAATAGCCAAAATGGGGTTATAAAGTGCAAACTACCTATCATGACGTATGCACGTGTTGCGCAACGTTTACCACAAACATATGTTACCATAACGAAGCCATTAATCAAAAAAACTGATTCATTTTACCATTCTGCACGCCATCCACCATTATTTTAGAGATTTTTGAGTCGTATTCTTTCTTTTTCTTGAATAGCTTTTTGTCTTTCCTTCTTGAATACAATGTGCATCGTCTGCTTTGTCTTCGGTTAATTCATACTTTACAGACTAAAAAATAACGACGAACGTCAGTTCCAGCGACACGGAGAAAGAGAAAAAAAATAGGAAGAAGTCAAAGAGTTGCTTATTTCATTTTGTTTCGCACTCTTACAAAGTACAATATACATATTATAGAGAATATTGTTTGAAAAAACCTTATCATCTTATATTGAAATCGATATACTATGGATCAAGTGGTGAGTCTCCATCTCTAATTCTAATCTCTAATTGGGGAAATTTTAAACTATTTATGACTCATAAAAAGAAATTATTTATTTATTTATTTTTTAATTATTTTTCATAGAAATCTGCATTAAAAACAGTTCAACAAACGGTGACTGACGGTATTCATGATCTTACTAATAGTGATAACAATAAAAAGACAAATCAACAATCAAAATCATCAAAAAAACCTGCACCAACAGCTAAACTCAAAGCTATTAAACAAATTAGTATTCGTGGTATTCCATTGGTAAAATTTCTTAATGAATATAAAAAAAAAAAGCAAAAACATATTCAAGATATAATTTTTATATTTGTCTAGTTAGAAAATGTTCAAGGTGTAAAGAAAACTTTCAATCGTCATTTACATTTTGCTGTTGTTAAAGATCGTGATGTAGCTACTGAACGTGATTATTATCAATCATTAGCTTATACTGGTTGGTGTGGAAAAAGAAAAATTTGATTTGTTTTTAAAATTTCATAGTTTATTTTAGTTCGTGATCATCTCGTTGGTCGATGGATTCGTACACACCAACATCATTATGAAACTGATGGAAAAGTTTGTAACTTTTTCTTTTATTTAAATGTAAATATTTATATATTTCATTTTTTTCTAGCGTGTTTATTATCTTTCCATGGAATTTTTTATGGGACGAACATTAGCAAATACTATGGTTAATTTAGGCATTGAAAATGATGTTGATGAAGCTCTTTATGAATTAGGTTTAAATATTGAAGAATTAGAAGAATTTGAAATGGATGCAGCACTTGGTAATGGTGGCCTTGGTATGTTAATATAAAAGACTATTCTAAACAAAAATAGCTACCATTCCATAAAGTGCTACTATTTTTTTTAATGATATTGAACTGATATTTTGGATGCATGCGTGTGACAATAAATCCTGATCGCAAGCATAAACTCCGGCCTCCATAGGTTCACATGTATTCGAATTATATTTCACACATGTTCTTTCCTATGTGAAAAACATATTCAGTGAAAAAATGTAGTCAAAAAGTATTTGTTTGTCATTTTATTATTCCAAAAACTACTACTGCTTGTTTTTGTTCTAGTACTAAAGGTAATCCCCTATGTCCACTTTATTATCAACAAAATCTGTGACACATAATCAAGATCTTAGTAATTAGCACGCTCTGAGATATGATTTCTAACGAAATTCGAACTAGATATAGTGACGACACTGACCTTTTGAATCAAGCGCTGATCAAAAATATTTGTACTAACATGGCTAAAATACGATGATCATAAGAGAAAAATGATATCTGAACCAATGAAAGGTGGATTAATCCTTGCGATCAAGGTTTCTTGTCGCTCGTATGCATCCAAAATACCAGATCAACAGCATAAAGAATAGTAGTACTTCATAGGAGCTCGACAACTTTTGTTCAGAACTGTAAATATGATTTCATCTTTTGTTTTTAGGTCGATTAGCTGCATGCTTTCTTGATAGTATGGCTACATTAGGACTTGCATCATATGGATATGGTCTTCGATATGATTATGGTATAAATTTAATGAATATTTTCTAAGTTAATTATAACATAATGTCTGCTTTTTCTTTTTAAGGAATTTTTACACAAAAAATTGAAGATGGTTATCAAAATGAATATCCTGATGATTGGTTACGATATGGTAATCCATGGGAAATATCTCGACCAGAATTTCTTGTACCTGTACAATTCTATGGTAAAGTTATTGAAGAAAATGGGAAAATGAAATGGATTGAAACAGAAATTATTCAAGCTATGCCATTTGATACACCGGTAAGAATAATAAAATTCAAAAAAAAACAAAAGATATGAAATAGAATTCATTTATTATTATTTTTTTTTTTTTGTAAATGTATTTAGATTCCTGGTTATAATAATAATGTTGTAAATACACTACGATTATGGTCAGCTAAAGCACCAGGAAAATTTAATTTTCAATTATTTAATGCTGGTGATTATATACGTGCTGTTTCTGAACAAGTAACAAACAAAAAAAAAGAAGGAATAACATTAAAAATCATTTTTATTTTTTTATTTTAGAGTTTAACAGAAAATATTACTCGAGTATTATATCCAAATGATAATGTATATATTTATAAATTAAGATAATTTTTTTTTATTTAAAAATTTTTGTTTTTTTTTTCTAGTTTGATGAAGGAAAAATTCTTCGTTTAAAACAAGAATATTTCTTAGTATCAGCATCATTACAAGATATAATACGACGTTTTAAAATCTCTAAAACTTATACAAAAACAGGTAAACAACCTGATTTTACACATTTTCCAGACAAAGCAGCTATTCAGTTAAATGATACACATCCGGCATTATCCGTTGCTGAATTAATGCGTTTATTAATTGATGAAGAAAATTTTGATTGGGATCAAGCATTTGATATAACAAAAAAAACTATTGCTTATACAAATCATACATTATTACCTGAAGCACTTGAACGTTGGCCAATTACTATGTTTGAAGCACTTTTACCACGTCATTTACAAATTATTAAAGAAATTAATTCACGTCATTTAGATGTAAGAAAAAATTAGAAAAGCAAAAAAAAAGAAAATATTTTTTTGATGATGTTTGTAAAGCTTGTAAAACAAAAATGGCCTGGCGATGATCAATATTGTGAACGTATGTCAATTATTCAAGATGAAGTAAGAAGATAGTTCAAATCGAAAAATTCTTAAAATAGAACTGTTTCATAAATAATTACGTAAATTTTTAAATATTAAACTATCGGATGATGTGTCATATTGAAAAGCCAAAAAGAAAAGTGTCCGTCGTTTATACATAACTGTCACATGATTAGATGTAAAGGTTATCAGTGTTGACATTAAATTCCTGCGGTTCCAAAAATTACCTGGAGCCGGAACCGACGGTTTCCGTCGGCAAAAACGGAAAACAAGCGGTTCCATTTTTAGTTCCTAAAATTTGTTCTAGGAACTGGTGGTTTTGCGATAGTATACAAAATACTGAGTAATAGATTTTTTTAGAAATTCCTATACGTGTTTTTTTGAGCTTGTTCATATTTATTATTTCATCAAAAAAGAAACTTCTTCAAAAAGTAAAAGAAAAGATGAAAGAATAAGAAAAAACATGTTAATATACTATGTTTATATGAAATTATTTATATTACAAATTCTAAAGAAAATCTATTTCATCATTTTCTTTATCTTCCTCATAATTATTATCACCAAGAACAATACCTTTGTCACTCATTTTAAACTTCTTTGTTGTTATTGTAGTAATGGATTGTTCTTGGTTTCAATATGTGATTGTAGAAGATTGCTGCGCAACTATCTTTCTTTTTGTTTCAGTTGTATTAACTTCAACAATTTTTTCCCCATTTTGGACCTCTCTTTTATATGCCAGTGTAAGAAGTACATAGAGTGTACCACTATAGCCATCATAAACTGTTTCGACTTAAGATTACCCTTCATTTAAATGGTTTCTTGGTTACTATTAAAAGAGTTTTCGGTTCCAACGATTCCGGTTCCGGTTTCGGGTAACACAAGCTGAAAAAACTCGGTTCTAGTTTTTTTGGAACCGCAGGACTCTAGTTGACATAGCCAGAAAAAGTTGTAGGGGTGTTCAACACTTTGAGTGTAGGAAGTGAAGATCTTGCTGATCATCGTATTTAAAGGAGATTCAAGCTGTTGTACCATTAGTGGATGCCAGCTATTTGTAAGGGAGGAAAGATGAGTTCTCCTTACGTTGATTTTCTTTCAAATAGTGCAAAATATAAATTCTCCTGGTAACATTGCATAAATTTGAAAAGGAATTTTGATATTTGCGAAGAAGACACTTGCATCAAACATAATTCGAAACTAGAATTACGTTGATCTTTTTTACTGAATCCCATACTTCTTAAAATCATTGATACAACAAGTACAAATGAATCGTTCAATATTAAACTCTATAAACACTCATTAGCTGTGCGACACGAATAGAAGTCATATCTAACAAGAGAAAGAATATTTAACACAAGTAATAACACTATATAGAGAATACAAGTTGTTGTCCTTCTCTAGAATTGTTCATACCTGAATACAAGCGCTATAAAGTTATAAATAGTGAGAAATGCACACTATTTGTCTCTGTAAATTTCATAGAAATACAAAAATACCTATGGTATAGCATATATAAATCACAAAGGGGAAGGCAGCTACTACTCCTGAATTCGTCACTAATCGGATCTTGCTTTATGTTTAGTGTTCATAATTTTTACAATTCTACCAAGAAATCCTACTTTCTTGTTCATTCCAGGTTGTTAACATGGGTTATTTATCCATTGTTGGTTCACATGCTGTTAATGGTGTTGCTCAATTACATAGTGATTTACTGAAATCTACATTGTAAATTATCTTGTTTCATTTGCTTTCTGAATAAGCAAGATTTGTTATTGTTTATTTTTTCATTGAATATAGATTTAAAGATTTTTATCAACTTAATCCTGAAAAATTTCAAAATAAAACTAATGGTATAACACCACGTCGTTGGATACTTTTATGTAATCCTGATTTATCAGAGATAATTGCAAATAAAATTGGTGAAAAATGGATAACAGATTTATCTCAACTATCACAATTACGTAATTTTATTACTGATGAACAATTTATTCGAGATGTTCAACGTGTTAAATTTGTATGTTTATATTTAGAACTCATATTGAAAAATTAAAAAAAATACATTTTTTCTTTTTCATTAGGAAAATAAACAACGTTTAGTTTCTATGTTTAAAAATGACTATGGCGTTGATGTTAATCCAAATTCAATGTTTGATGTACAAATAAAACGTATACATGAATATAAACGACAATTATTAAATTGTCTTCATATAATTACACTTTATAATCGTATTAAAGATAATCCAAATACAGAAATTGTTCCACGTACAGTTATTTTTGGTGGAAAGGTTAAAAAAAACGAAATATTTTTATTTTTCTATCATAAAATTAACTCTATTTCTTTTTTTTAAGGCTGCACCTGGTTATCAACAAGCTAAATTAAGTGCGTTAATGTTGATAAAAAAAGAAAGAAAGATAGATCTTATGCTTTTTATTTTTATATGATTTTAGTTATCAAATTAATTTGTAATGTTGGACGTACAATTAACAATGATCCAAAAATTGGTGGTCGACTTAAAGTTATTTTTCTTGAAAATTATCGTGTTAGTCTTGGTATGTATAACATATTTCTTTTTATATGCTTTGAATTATTTCATAAATGTATATATATATATATAATTATTATCATATTTAAGCTGAAAAAATCATTCCTGCTGTTGATTTATCTGAACAAATATCTTTGGCTGGTTTGGAAGCATCAGGTACAGGTAATATGAAAATGATGCTTAATGGTGCATTAACAATTGGTACATTGGATGGTGCAAATGTTGAAATGGATGAAGAAGTTGGACGTGATAATATATTTATATTTGGTATGACAGTAGAAGATGTTGATGCATTAAAAGGAAAAGGGTAATATTAAAAAAAAAAATATTAATTAATTTTCTTATTTTTGACAAAAATTTTTTTTTCTTACGTGTAGATATAACTCAAAAGAATTTTATGAACGTGAACCAGAATTAAAACGAGTATTAGATCAGATACGTGATGGATATTTTTCACCAGAAGATCCAAATCTATTTGTTGATATTATTAAAAGTTTACTTGATTATAATGATTAGTACGTTTGAAAATTAATTTTATATAAACAAAAAAATCAAAGATTTATTTATTTATTTTTTTATAGTTATATGTTACTTGCTGATTATGCTGAATATATTAAAGCACATGAACGCGCTGAACAATTATTTAAAGTAAATTAAAAATATAAACTTTGATCTATTTTATTTTGTTGTTTTTGGTTTTTAATTTTTAGAATCCAATTGAATGGACGAAAAAAGCTGTATTAAATATAGCTGCATCAGGTAAATTTTCATCTGATCGAACAATCGCTCAATATGCTACAGAAATTTGGGGTGTTACACCATCAGATAAAAAATTACCTGCACCAGAAGAAGGTCGGCCAGGAACGAAAGATGAAGGAGAAAAACTCGAATCAACACAACCACATATTCGACGACACGATTATTAAAAAAAAAACATTAAAAATTTATTTATTTTAGCTATTAGTTGTGTAATAAACAGAAAAAAACAACATTAAGATCAATAATTGATATTTTTTATTTTCCTTTGTTTCCGCCTTTTTATTTTATAAGTATTTGTTCGAGTAAGTAACTTTATCTTGTATTTTATAAACAAGCATTTTATATAATAAAATCATTGTTTGTTGTTTTTGTTCTGTACCTTTTTAAAATTAAACTTTAGAAAATAGAGAAAGAAAAAATAGTGTTGTTTTCATTCAATTCTTCATGTGGATATTTGGATATGGTTCGCTTGTATGGAGACCAGATTTTCGATATATTAATCGAATAGAAGGTCATATTAAAGGTTTTATTCGACGTTTTTGGCAATTATCAGAAGATCATCGTGGTATACCAGGAAAAGTAATGATCGCAAATGATTGAAAATCAAAATATAATTTATATTTATTCTATTTAGCCAGGAAGAGTAGCTACTTTGATTTCAACTGGAAATCCATCTGTAAGTTTCCAAGGCTATGGTTTTCAAAAAATTAAGTCACATAAGAGGTATAGTTCGATTATTAATACACCAGAGATTTCAATGAGCTGGACTAGGCCAAAGAAAGCTAGCCCATGTCATCGACCTTTTGATGAGCTACAGCCCATGGTTTTTTCCTAAAAAATGATCCATCTATGGGTGTTCATGAGCCACTTATCTAATTGCAATTTTTCCCAAGAGATCGTTTGGGTTGTTATACCAAAGAAATTTATTATCGTTAGCAGAGGTCTCAATAGGCTAGACTGGGCCGAAAAAAAGTCGGTCCAACCTATGATTTTCTAATAAAAAGATTTCGGCTCATGGGCTGAGTTGAGCTCGACCCAGTCGATTGAGACCTCTGATATATACAATGTTCCCAAAAACTATTCGATTAAGTTTATTTTCGATTTTTTTCACTGCTGTCAACACTGATAAAAATTCAAATACTGATTTATGTGGAGAATTTTTAAAGATAAAAATGATTGCTAGTTTTCCAAGGCCAGGGTCTCTGAAAAATTGAAACCGAAGTTTTTCATCACTTAGAATTTGCAAACACAATTCTATTTGAATTACTTAGAATGATAGAGCAAATAATTTTCTACAAAATGAAACATTTTTCAGCTCTCTACGACATTTTTTTCATCGAGAAACATCAATCTTAGGAAAGCCATGAAAGTCGTTTTTTTTCAACTATTTCTTATAGAAACATCATTTTTGTGTTTTCGGCACACTTGATGTGTCTCAATGAAAACCCGTCGTAGAGAATTGAAAGACATTTCATTTTGTAGAAAATGATTTGCTCTATCACTCTAAGTAATTTAAAGAGAATTCTACTTGCAAATTCCAAGTGATGAAAAATTTTGCATTTCAGTTTTCAATAACTATTTGTATTCTTACTAACGTTGGCGGAAATGAAAAAAATTGAAAATAAGCTCAATCGAATAGTTTTGCGAGAAACTGTATGTCACAGGAAAAATTAGAATTTAGGAAAATTCAAAAATTTTCCTTGAACAACTTGAAATTTCAGGTTTTCTTAAAGATAGATTTCAAGTATCTGTGAACGAATAGTTTAACCTTCATTAGTTTAATATTTCCAAAAAAAAAAATAGAAAGATTAAACTAGACATTTGCAGATGATTTCATTTTTGATCAAGGCCATTTCGTATCACATTTTATTTTTGCTGTCTGACAACGACATTTCTTCGTTGAATAAGCATCATTGCTTGCATATATCATCATTCAACGATTATCTTTCGAAAAAACTTGTCTTGAAATTTGTGATTGAAACCTAAAATATGATTATCAAGTGATTTATAAAAGTGTTTCATGATGACACGAGATAATTTACTTAAGCGATGCGCGCAATGTTTATTTAAGTGTGCATTTTTATTTCGGTCTGATCTTTCATCGATTCTGTTGGACATAAAAGATATTCTAATTTTTTTTCTGTAGAAAATTATGCTAGAAAAATTTAAAATTTTCCTAATGTATATGGATTCAACAAAGAATGTTCATTTTCTTGAATATCGTTGAGCAATTATAGGTCAATTACATTGTTTTTGATGAACTTATCTTGAGGGATCATTGAAAAAACATGACTTTCTTTAGTCTTTAGGATAATTGCTAAGAGAAAAATATTCATATAGAAATAAATTGTAAGCATTCATTAAATATCAAAAAATTTCTTTTTTCTTGTTTATCGTTGTAGTAGCCATTTTAATTAAAGTTTCTGAACGTTAATTAGATGTGCTCATGAAGCAAGCTCTTCAGTTGTCCTTTTTCGATTTCAATAAGTTTTTTTTTTATCTAAAGATGCTATATAATGTTATAATAAAAAGCCTTAGAGGATTTTGATTCTTATTAAGATCTCGGCGGATCTATTGAATCTTCATTATACAATCTATTTTATAGAGACTCTATCTACGACTCAAATTTTCGGAAAAATCCTTAATGACTTCCATTTAACGGTCTCTCATGCACTAGTCTAAACAAAGAGATTCTATGTTGAAAATATGACCTTTTTTTTTAAAAATTTCTGAAACTCATTGTTTAGACCAATGTATAAGAGATCTTAAAAAAGAGGTTACTTCAGGATCGTATTCATAAGTACGATTTTTTCGAAAATTGAAGCCTTACAGAAGGACTATGTAAAATAGATAATGAGTGATCGAAAAATAATTAGACAAAAAAGGTTCATTCACTTTTCAATCCCTTAACAAAGCCTACAGAAATTTAAAAGCAATTGATTAGAATGAGAATTTTGTGTTCTTTTCAAATATGGATTTAGAATTTTTACTAGGATTTTTAGTTTAGAATTTATGAGTCAAACTTTTAGAGACTTGTAAATCAAGTTTTGCCGAACTTCAATGCATCAAAAATTTCTCAAAGTAGAAGCAAACATTATTTCAAATATAGAGAGAATGAAAGAGCTAGCATTTCTCTATAAAATAATATACGAATGATTAGTTTACTGCAAGTCATTTGTCAACAGTGAGTATTCCAGCGCAAGGAACACTGTGTCAATTTAGGCAATTTTCTCGATTTCTGTGGGAATAGACTTGTAAAGTGAGCTTAGTTATCTCTGAAACTTTTGATTCATTTATCACTTTGTAGAGAACAATATCGTCTTTCATTCTATGCTAAAAAGTTGGTAATATAAAGTATGTAGTAAAGGAAACTATTACTGTAAAAAAATTTAATTGTCTCCGTTCAAACTGGATTTTCGCGACTGTAACAATTTGGCTTATATCTCCTGGAAAAATTGTGAACCTAAATAATATAAAATTTTGACTCTAATCCAATGTTTTCAAATTCCTATAGGCTTCTTTAAAAGATTGAAAAATGAATGAACCTTTTTGTCTAATTATTTTTCTATCGTCTATTATATAATAAAAGTTCAACAGATCTGTCAAGCCAGAATAACGAGCGAAATCCTTCAAAGAATCTTTACTAGAATGCTATGTATTATATATAGTACGGATTGTAGCATCTATATTAAGGTCTAAGCGGAATAACTCGTTAGAAAAAGAGAACATGTCCTGAAATAGTTTGTAAGAACATTGCGACACGAGCTATAGGCAAAAAAAAATATTGAAATAATAAAGAGGCACCTGGAAAGATTTACACAGCAGTCTTTGTTTTTTTTTTGATATTTGTTTTATATAAAAAAGAAAATAGATTTGAATCTAATAAGAAATCTTTCACAATCACTCTCTCACGTAAGATATTACGTTTCAACATTGTCTACAACATATAATTCTTTGAAATATTTGATTCCCAGATTGTTCTCAAACAAAATATCGATGATGTGAGAAATGAATCACACTTCTTTGCATGGTTTTGATCAGTATGAAAATCATATTTCTCTACTACTTAGATATTCTATTATATAATAAGAATATAATCTTATAGAAATAAGAAACTACTAGTTTCAAGCGAATACTATAGGAAATATAAATAGAAACAAATAATTAAATAGAAAAAAGTATGTCTAATAAGACATCATCTAATTTAAACTAATCATAGTTTTATATGTTCTAATGCCCTGTAGGATATTAAGAAAATTTCCATTTGTATTATAAAATCCAATGATGAAGTTTATTTGTTTTGTTTTTTTTTGCATTCATCAAGGATTGTGTTTATGGTGCTGCTTATGAAATATCCAATGAAGACGAAGTAAGTGTCCGTCATGTACTTGATGTACGTGAAAAAGATGGTTATACAATTATTGAAACAATTTTCTATCCAAATAATCATGAACAAAAAGAATTCGTTTGTTATACATATATGGCTCAATCAAATAATCCATTTTGGGGTGGTGATGCACCATTAGATCAAATAGCTGAACAAATAGCTCGAGCACATGGACCAAGTGGTTCTAATCGTGAATATTTATTTAAATTAGTTGAAGCTATACGTGCAATAACTACAATAGATGATGAACATTTATTTACACTTGATGAACTTGTCAAAAAAATCTTAATTCAAGATGAACAAAAAGAAAAATAAAATAATTAATATTAAAGAGCAAAAAAAAATAAAAAATAAAATCATTTATATTTTCTCTTTGGTGTCTATGTGATTTGTTTTCAATATAAATAAAAACATTTTTCTTTGTTTTAGTAGGAAAAAGATTCAACACTTTTCTTTTCGTATAGAATGCAAAAAAACAAGCCAAAGAACAAAAAAAAAAAACATGTTACTAATGCATTAGTTGATTGACGCACATCAATAAAAGTTAGAATATAATAAAAATAAATTCACCGAATGGAATCTGTTTCTAACATCTTTTTTTTCCATGAATGATTTACAGGAACAAAAATAAAACGAGAAAAGAAAAACCGACAAAACAAATTTCATGATGCGTATAACACTCTTACTTTAAGCAAGAGTTCTCCTAGTCTTCAACTAGCAGAGACAAAAAAGAGAATGAAGCTGAAAATTATCGTCATTATCATTAGCATCCGAGAAGACACAGAAACTAAAGAAAAAGGCGAAGAAAAAAAAGAAGAAGCGAGGATTAAAGATGAAAACGGATAGAAGAAAGGAAACTGCACGATACCGAAAAAAAAGATGTGTGTTGATGACGGAAACTCACCGTTTTTATCGTTAAGTTAAATTATCATAATTTTATTCCAGTAGAGAACGTGTCAACTACTATCAGGTAACTATCTCTAGTGAATTTGATGCGCATCTACTTATTTAAGTTTTCCTGTTCTTCATAAAAATGCTATCTTCTTATATTTAAATTACAAGATAAACATTTAAGGAAAAAATAATTAATACTTAAAATTTCCTTTATCTATTGATTTATTTCATTTTTAATTCCGGTGATTATCATTTCCACATGTTAATTATAATCATAAAAATCTTTTCAAAAACAGAAATTACAAATAATTTCATATTTTTTCTTTCGTACTAAAATTATAAAGTGTATTATTTTGCTAAAAATAATTTCAATCATATTAAAATTAAAAACAAATAATCTGAATTATTAAACTTTTCTTTTATATAGGATTCTTTAATATGACGCATCAATTTCAAACATCTGCTAATAGGTAAGTAATAAAAGAAAAAAAAAAGTAGAAGTTTTTTTTCTATCTGATATATACGTAGTTTTATCAAAAAAAACCTAACCGGCAATTATATTTGAATATTGATAATTTTATATAGACCACACCCAAGTTTTTTTTTTTTATCAACTATTAAGTATATAGAGATTGATAAACAGAATTTTTGCATATATGAAAGAAGCTAACGTTTTCTGTCACTTTCCCTTTTTGTTAATAGTAATAATAATATTAATAATGAATAATGAATATAGAACTATATGGAAAGAAAACAAGTCATACTAAAAATCATACGTGTAGGGATAGTTGAAATAATAATTTGAGTTTTTAAAAACTTTTAACGATGTTGATGTGTGCGTAAGAGATGCTATTTTTGTTAGGAAAAAATTATAGAGAAAAAGAAATTGCTTTACGTTTCACTTCATTGTATTGTATACTTTTTCGCCATGAAAATTAGTTCAAGATAAAGAGGAAGTAAGAAAAAGAAAACCAAGTAAAATTAACCATAAAAAGAGAATAAGATAGAAGATAACTATTATTATCATTATCAAGAACAACATGTTCATGTTGATTCATTTTTATAATTTACAAAAAAACTGTGAACAACAATGACAAGCGCAAGACGAGGAACTACACCTGCAAGATGGGAAAGGTAAAAACAACAAATAATCGATTTTATTTTATTTCAATATAGGATAACTAATTTTGTATAAGTAGTTCTTTTTTTCTTTTCGAATAAAAGAATCATAATAATAATTTTTATTAAAATATTATCATATTTTAAAGAAAATTTCTAAAATTATTTATTATCTATTAATTGAAAACCAATTTCAAATGTTCGATTCCATGGATAATAAACATTAGTAACATTAAATTCATTTGTTATTTTATTTCCATATGATATAAAACCTTTTTGAATATATGTTTCATAAAATATAGGATCATTATTAAGTTTATCTAGTGGATCGAGTGATATATCAGTAATATATTCTAAAAGATGTTGACGTAGAAAAGCTTGATATTGAACATCTTCAATAAAACGATATAATGTAAATCGACGGTTTTCTTTTAATATTCTATTTGTTAATTGTTGATTAAAATTTGAATTTAAATAATATTTAAGGGGGGCCCCCCCCCCCCCCTCAGAAACGAATTCTGTTATTTTTCATCCGATTTCAACCAAAATTTCAGAGAATGTTAGTCTAGGATAGGGGAGATTATGGTTAAAATATCTCTCCAAATCTCCAATAAACCAATGAGTTATAGTCAATTTATTGGTCAAAAGTACCTTGTACGCGGGCAAGGATTTCACAATAAGGACACGAGCTAACAAGCCCGGGTGGTTTTCAAGTTATAGAGTGCCCTTAGGGCTAGATCCTCACAAAGCCCGATTTTTGAGTTTCCCTTTGTTTGTTTTTGAAAAACCCTTTTTCGTAAAATTCACGAATTCATGCCCAAAAAATTGCTACTAAAAAATAAATATCTAATTTTTTTATTTCACAAAAAGTGAAATTCAAAAATCGGGCCTTGTGAGGATCTAGCCCTAAGGGCACTCTATAACTTGAAAACCACCCGGGCTTGTTAGCTCGTGTCCTTATTGTGAAATCCTTGCCCGCGTACAAGGTACTTTTGACCAATAAATTGACTATAACTCATTAGTTTATTGGAGATTTGGAGAGATATTTTAACCATAATCTCCCCTATCCTAGACTAACATTCTCTGAAATTTTGGTTGAAATCGGATGAAAAATAACAGAATTCGTTTCTGAGGGGGGGGGCCCTAAAAGTTGGTTTCTGAGGGGGGGGCCCCCCTTAAGTAAAACACCATTACTTAAACATGTACCTAATGTATTTCCATTAGTATTCCATCCAGCATAAGTATATGTACCAAATAGTGTACGATTTAATATCCATTGTGAAAAACAAATATCACCACCATTACTATAACGTACATCAGCATAAACAATAATAGATTTATTTGTTTGAATATCTAATGTAGAATAATCTTCACAAGTTTGTAATTGAGTTGCTTCTTGTTGTTTATCTGTTGACCAATTATTAACAAGAACAAGAATATCAGTAGATGTTTCATTATTATATTCAATATAATGTCCACCGACAGCTATTATTTGTTTAAGTATACTTTCATTAAGTGGTGCTCCTTCATAATTTGGTATATAATTTTTTGTTGTTATATTTCTATAAAGTACAGTAATTGTTGGTATTGATGATTGTTGTTGTTGTTTATTATTGACAACAATTTGACTAAGTATTGCTAAATTAACTTCATCAGCACCAGGATAAATATTTACTTTTGAACTTATATTTAATGAAGGATCATTAATTAATTTAATTAATTGTCTTTCTTCAGCTTTATTTAATCCATATTCAGCATTATCATCAAGTGTTAACCAAATACGTTCAAAATAAACTTTAGTATAATCATGTAGAAGTGTATAAGTTAAATTATAATTTCTTGCACGTCGCCGTATAAATTCATCGAGAATATTCGATGGTATTTGTTTTTCTAAAATATGAACTTGCTCTTCATCAGCTGGATTATGAAGTACAGCATATCGATCTGTATAAAACGACCATAAATAAATAAGACGACCATATATAGCCCAATACTCAGGTTCTTCAAAATCTTCATTATATGCTGGTATACGCATTATAACAGAACTAAGATAAATTTGAAGTTTTGAACCAAATTCACGTTTAAATTCAACTAATTTATTAAGTCTTGAATTTAATTCATCTAATGAAGTATTACTTATTCGACTATTAATAAGACCACCATAAATAAGTTGTTCAGTTGATATTAATAATGAACATGATGTAGACATTGTGCATGAATTTATTATTTGATCATGTATCCATTGAAAAAGTATGCTTGTATTTGCTGGTTGTTTCCAATGACTTATTAATTCTATGGGTGGTGTTAATAATATAAAATCATCTTGAATAAGACGAGCTAAATTTAATACAATCGATCTTGTTGTAAAACGTTCATCAAGTGGAATAAAAAGAATTGTTGTTTGTGGTGTTGAATTTACTACAATATAACATTCTGTAGTAATAATAATTAGAAATAAAAATAATTGAAAACTATGCATATTATAAAAAAACAACTGTGAATATGTAGGTTTATTTTAATTTTAACAATATACGTATATATATATTGATGAGAAAATAATCAGATGTTTAGAATCAATATTCGATGATTTAGAAAGATTAATAATAAATTTTTGTTTTTGACAAATTTTTCAACAATTTTTTTGTAATTAAGAATGAATACGATTGTTGTTACAAAGAAATTTAAATAAAATATATTCAGCATATTCTCCTTCTTTTGGACCATTTCTCGTTCTTCCCAAGAGTACAACCGATTGGGTTCAAATATTTTCGAAAATAATGGGACTCATGTTCGAGGAAGAAATTTTAAAAGCAGGTCTTCCGAAGTTTTTGAAGGGGTCTTCAAAAACTATCGCGCCTACTTACGACCCTTGTCTTATCTTGTCGGATCTGACTGGAAATTTTTTGGAGATACCTTAAACAAAGTCTTTTGAAGAGTATTAATCTCGCAATTTTCAATTTAAAAAAATACTAGAAACACCAGCTGGAAAAATAGTTTTTAGTTGGTGCTTCTCGTATTTTTAACATTAAAAATCGAAAGATTGATATTTTTCAAAAGGCTTTGTCCTAGGTACTGCTAGAAAAATTTCCAGCTCGATCGGATAAAGTAAAATCAGGATTGTAAGTGGACGTGATGGTTTTTGAAGCGCCTTTCAAAAACTCCTGAAGACCCGCTTTTAAAAATTTTCCTCGAACGTAGACTCCATCATTTTCGATAATTTAGCTGTGATAAAAATTTGAGCTCGAGTGATTATACTTTCGCAGAAAACCAAAAGTGATCCAAAAGAGAGGCTTAGCTTTAATTTGCTAAAATAGAAATCTATTGACTTGATATTTGAAACATAACTAATGTAATATCTATCTTTTATAAATATTGTTCAAGTTTTTATATTAATCTTCATCAGTGACTGTTTTACTTTATCAAATATAATATATTAATAAATTAGATCATTCCTTAAGAATATAAATAAAGATTTCTATGACTAAAACAAAAAATCATGATCTAATGTTTTTTTCATTTTTGCTTACACACAACTAATGCAAGTATATGACCTATCTAAGGTTAAAATTAATAAATAAATAAATAATAACGAAAAAAAGAGAAAAGGCTGATATTTTGTTCTCTATTTTGTAAGTATCATGGAAATTAACAATTATTTCTGCTGTTCTCGTATTCATGTACTTATTTGTACATAAAATACATTTGAAAAAACAAACCGACTGTTTTTTTCTTTTTTTTTTTTACTTAAGAACAATGGGAAAAAGTCACGATTCACCCCCAACAACAACATTTCGACATGTTTCATTAGCTAATAT
>CAJNOL010000752.1:78859-105703 GCA_905250125.1 Rotaria sordida
TTTTTTTTTCAAATTTTTACTTTGATTTAGATGATGAATGATCAGTGGTATCTTATAGAATGATTAATATATAAGAAATAAAGATAATCAAAAACAAAACAATACCTCCATTTGCTTCATCAAGTCCTCGAACAAGGGCCCGAAATGCAGGTCCTTGTCGTACTCCACCTTTATTATTCGTTTGTAAATCCATAGTTAAATATTTTTGTTGAAGATCTTCGATGTCACTATTTGTGAGTATGACAGGTGTTTTTTGATCATCACGATTATTATTATTATTATTATTATTATTATTATTATTATTATTAATACGACGTGAAGGAGAAGGGGAACTACATCCACATGCATACTAATATACATGCTGAATTTTCATGCATCAATTTCAATATTCTAGACATTACCTTTTAAGAGTACGTGCTATTGTTTCAGTTACATTGTCAGCTGAATAAAGACCAATTGGTGTATTATGTCCTTGACTTAATATAGCACGATTGTTTGATACTGGCATAGCAACCTATTATTGAAAAATGACCTGATGAAAAAACAATGTTTTATCTAGTGTGAAGGTTGAGAATAGAACTTGTCAAGTTGGTTCCGAGCTCGATCAAGGCCCGGTCTGAAAATTTTGGACTCGATAGGTTCTAGCCCAGAGGGTGGTGCTCCTTCGAAAATCGGGCCGACCTTCTCGGAGTTTGTGGTTATTGTGCACCACGTACGATGTGTCTGTACTCTCAAAAATAGGTGTTCTCCCTCTCGGAAAAGAAAATCTGAATAAAACCTTGATGAGAATTCATATTAGCTTTTATGAAAATATGTGTTGATTTTACATAAAACTTCATAACATCTATTTTAATAGATTTAGTTATTTTATATATTGGTTGATAATTCATTTTATTGTCTTACTTTTTTTTGTGTGATATGATTTTATAGTTGTGTTATAACATAACATTATAAGTGATTCGTCCTCTACAATCAATAATAGACATAGATCAGTCAATAAATAAAATCTCTTTGTCAGTTTTTGATACGGATAAAAAGATTAGGTAATATAAATATAGTATTATATATAACATATTATGTTTTTATTATCTGTAAGAGGAATATTGTCTGCAATAATAGAACAAATATAATCCTTCTATCAACGGTTTCTTTTCTGTTCTATCAATTATAGGATAGATTTCTCTTTTAGTTATACTGTCCATTCAAGGTCTCTTGGGATATTGTTTGATATGATCTATAACTTAAAGTATCTAACAAATATGAAACTTGATCTTTTGTTCGATTCTATTGGATATCAGATAAACTTGTTATTATTTATCGGTAACGAACAGTAAATAGAATCAAAATCGATTTATTGATCGTTCACTTAAAAATATTGTAAAACAGACCAGGAAATTATACTTATGATTCTTATAAATACCTGTGGAACAGGTGATTGTGGTGATGGTGGTCCATATTGAGATTGTGGTGAAAAATTATTTTGTGTAGATTGCATTAACTGATGAGGTGGAAAATCCACACGACTGTTATAATCATTAGTATCAGGTGGTGCACCTCTATATATTAAATTAAAAGTGAACATAGTTTCTTTGTCTTTCTTTTTTCGTCTCAACTAACCGTTGTAATGTTAATTCAAGTATATTATTTTGTTGTTTTATTAATTCTTGTGCATCAGGATGTTTAAGATGTTCAGTTGATGTTTGTCCAATTTTAATAATATAATCATTAGCTTGCATACCACAACGTTCAGCTAAACTACTTGGATTAACTTTTTGAATTTGTAATGGACAAGCAAAATCTTTTCCACCTAGTTATAATGAAATATTTAATATAATTTTTATAAAATCATAAAAAAATAAAAGATATTTCTACCTTGCATTCGAAATCCCCATGGTGTACTATTGGATTCTCGTTGCATTTTAACATTGAGCATCGTATATGACGGCATTCTTATTGCTTATTTTATATTCCAATTGGTACTAAATTATGAAAATGTTAACGACAACGATTTGTCTTTATATATATATATATATATATATATAGAGATGGATCGATGGATAGATATAGATAACATAAGAGAAAAAAATGAAGATTGTATGTAACCTTAACCTTGAATGAATGAAATAGGGAGTAACTCAATAAAAAAAAAAAAAGAAAAGAAAAAAAACACAATTCATGGTCGCATTAAATGCGCATAGTACTGTCCAATCAAGTTCATTGATAAAATGATTTTACAAGCATATGTACAAATTGATACAAGGTTTAGATATTCAATGCGTCAAAAGAAACGATGATCTGACCATGCAACAAAAAAGAACATTATACCTTAGAAGTAGGTAAGTCATTAATCGTTTTTGTTCATGATCAGTTTGATAATATGGTTATCTTTTTTTTTTTAAATGAAAAAAAACTAACCAAGACAATATCTCAGTATTTTGGGAAGATAAGCATTTATCATTGTTATTGTTACCAAAAGAATCTACCTAATCCTTTACTATGATACAATAAAACAAAAGAAGAAAGAATAGAAATCAAATATATTTTGACTTTAGTTTTTAATTGTATCATAGAAGAAAAAGAACTGAGACTTTTGACTGACTTCTTACCGTTCTAACACATGTTTTACGTACATATGTCTATTTGATTGACACGCATTTGTTTTTTTTTCTTTAACATTATTCAATAGTTATTTTCAAGTATATACCTTTTGTTCAAATTGACTTATGTTCTTTTATTTTTGCTTGTTGTTGTATAATACAAGTGAACGAGTTTCGACCTTGATATATATGTATATATATCGTAAATGTTCTGCACGATGATGATTTGTAAATGGTTCTTCTAGATCAGCTTTCTTCCACTCTCTTACACTACAATTCCGAGCAGCAAGAATCCATAGATTTCTTTTTTTCTTGCTATCGTTTTTGTTGTTGTTTTTTTGTAGTTGTTATTCTCTCTTTTCTATTACTAACAACACACACGATGCCGTATGCATCCACTACCAAATGCTTTATTTTGTGCTTTTCACATGCTAACATTACCTACTACATGTCACAAGAGCGAAAAACATAGGCATGCCTTATTATCCTTGTCATTTTTTTTCCTGTTCTTCTTTAATCTACATTACTGCGATATTTTTTTTTACTATTTTGGCTGTTAATATCTACATTGACAAACTGGTAGTATGCCATTAAGAGAAAGAAAATACGATTGCATGGAATGTATATTAACTAAGGCAGAGAGAAGAAAAAAATTGATTTCTGGCTAATAAAAACATTTCTATTATTCGTATTAAGACAACAAAAAAAACTTTATTATTTATATTAAAACAACAAAAAAAATTTTAACAATGAATTGTTTATTCATTTTTCTTCATTCGTTATTGATTCATGTCCATTCACAGTTGATTCTTCAGAACTTTCACCTTGATTATAAATTTCAGCAAGTGTCATTGGTACAGTTATATTTTCAGTACCAAATCCTAATTTATCTGAAAGAATTTTTGAACTTTCTGTATCTAATTCATTAAATTCATAATTTGCAATTAAACGTCCTTTACGTAATAAAGCTGGATCAATTTTTGTTAAATCACAATTAAATGTTGCAATTATTTGTTGATGCATAGCATCACCTAATAAACCATCAGATCTGCAAAAAAAAACAAAATTGAAAGAGATGATAAAATTTTTTTTTTTAAATAATAATAACTTACAAATTAAGAAGATTAGCAACGGCTTGTGATGGTATTAAACATTCATTTCGATCTTTAATTATATTTTCAGCATCTTCAATAATAAGAACTGAATTTTGATATTGCATAAGAAATGGAAGAAATTCTGGTGAAGAAATTTCTTTTGCCATATCTGGTGGTACATAAACTAAAGTTTTTTCTTCAATTTCATGAATTAAATATCGAATATAATGTGTTTTTCCTATTTAATATAAAAAGACAAAAAAGAAAAATTAATCTTTTGGTTTTTTTTTTTGTCATTTCAAAGCTTTTATTTACCTGAACCTGGAATACCATGTAGAAGAACAATACCTTTTCCTTCTTTTTTATTTAAATTTTTAATAATTTTTTCATGTACAGGAACAAAATTTTTACCATAATGAAGAGCAAGATCAGTAATTAATGGTTTTTTAATATTAATACTAGTCAGATAATAACCATGTTGATTACGACATACCATATTTAAAGTACATGATTTTGATGAAAATATAGTCATTTTAGAAAAACGCATTGCTAAATCTTGTACAAATGTATCATGTTCAGGTAAATAATAAATGGTTACTTGTGATGCAACTAAAAAATAATCATCTGAATGATCTGGTTTTAATTTATTTGGATTTTGTACATCATCATGACAAAAGTAAGAATCAGCTATTTCAATCATAATACCATTGCCTAAATCTGATAAACGTGAATCAATATAGATTTGTTTAGCTTGTCGATTATAATTTCGAGATATACGATCCGTATGTAAATCATGTTTTAATTCATCACGAATATAATCAACAATTGTTGTTGTATGTAATAATGCACTTGTATCATCAGCAGCACAAAGTAATGTACATGGAAATGCATGATACTTAGCAAGAAAAAGTCGAATTGTTGGTACAGTACCACAATTATTTGGTGGACCAAGTGAAAGAAGAGCTTCCATTGGCATATCTGGTAGTGCACCTACATATGTTGATTTTTTGTTTTGTTCATTAGTTGTCATTTCAATTTTTTCAGGCATAATAATTATAAAATCAAATGAAATGATAGAATATAAAATGTGTAGTTATGTGAAAAAAGCTATCGCCTTTTATAGTATATAAAGGCTTTTACACATTCATTTCAATGTGATTGTGAAAGAACCAAACAAGGGGTAAGAGAATAGCGATAGAATCTTTGTTGAAAGAGGCTGATTCATTCAAATGTTATAATTATTCATTGGTGTTTCTTAGTATTTCGTTATTTATATGAGTCATTTCGTAAATGGTGAAATTTTGATGCATGACGTTGACTAGAAACGATTACTATTAGTTGAATTTATTAATTAAATATTTACAAATTTTGTATTGACAATAGAAAAAAAAACGATTGTTTTTTTTGTCTTTATTTATTTGAGAGAAATTTTTTTTATAAAATTATTTTTCAACCGTAGAACAATTATATTATTATCAAAAACAAATTATTTGCTTTCATGATCAATTGTTTTTTATATTTTTGTACTCTTATGAAAGTTGAGAACGTATTGACCTTTTTACTTCATGTTAACTTTTTAATAAAAAAAAAAAAAAAAGAATTATTTTCACATATAATAGAATATTCATCAAAAGAAAAAGATGTATATTCTTATCGATTCTTGCTAATAGATAATAAGATAGTAAATTAGAAAATTAATTTTAAAGGAGAATCTAATATTATCATTTTATTTCTATTTATTAAAATATATAAAATCTAATTATTTAATCGAACATATTTTCGATATTGTTTTTGAACGTCGAAGTTTATCAACAATAACATTTAAATTATGACGTTTATATTTTTTCTTATTTTCTTCTTGTTTTCCTATAGAGACTATTTGTTTTTGTTCTTTTTGTTTGATATTCGATGACAAAAATGATGAAGATTTATTAGATTGAAATTTATTAAATTTCATTTGAGTAAAATGTTTTTTACATAGACCAAATTTATTATATAATGAACCTTGTCGTTGAGCTGTACAATTCGATATTCGACAAAGTATACGCCAATGACGTCCATCCCATCGACGACGATGACCTTTACGTGTAAAAACAATATCACCTTTCATTGGCGATATTACTTGTGATACAGTCGTTTGTGACATTTAATTTTGCAACTGAGATCGACACAATTGTATTAATTCGCGCGTCTCATGATCGTTTATGAGAGCGAGAAAGTTGAAGATATAAGTATGCATGATTCATTATAAACATTTAATAACATTCTGGTCAATTAGAAGTCAAGACATAAAATCTTATTTCTGTATATATCGAAGTAAAATAAATACACATTACACATTCGCTACTCGAACAATAGGGTATGTAAACAGTTTAATACAGTCTGTTTACACACTGTATTTTATTGTAAATCAGGCTAATATTATGGAATTCCGATATTTCACCAATAAAATTTTCCCGAATTTGACTGTGAATTAGACATGGCTTACAAAAATTTCTATCGACTATATTGATAGGTTATGTTTGTCTATGTCGTTTCAAATAATAATTATTTGATTAATATCTGTGACAATTTGCGCTGCTGCATTACAATCTCAGATGTGGTCTAAACAAAATTACATTTACATGTTTTAGCTGTTGAAAAAACGAGAGTTTTGGTTTTCTAGAATACCTATCTTTGCAAATCCGATGATGTTCTATTGACGAACTTCAGGTTGCCTAATATTATACAACCGTATTTAATGAGAATATGACATGTATACAGTGTTGTATACGATGAAAACTACGAATAACCGTAACGATTATCTCGAGTTCTTGAGAAATAATTTATAATTAGAAAAATATTGGGTATTAATCTCAAATTTTTACGACTGAAAATAATCTTTTTGCTTCTGTATTGACATAAGATTGCTTTCGTTTTTTAAATAAATAGTTGAAACTTTTATTACTTCAATGAATTTATATTTATCTTTTCTTTTAATCAAATTAAAATATTTGAATTTTTTTTTTTTTTTTTTATTCATTGATTGAGATGATTTTCTTCTTCTTTTCGATCACTATCATGAAATTTTTCTCTTAAATCTTCAGGAATATTTAATTCCAGTAGATTATCTGTTTCAACATTATAATCTTCATCACCAATTAATATTTGAATAATTCGTTCACATGTACGATCACATGCAAAATCTAAATTTGGTTGTTGATGATATTGTCGTAAAATAAGATAAATTTGTTTTGAACGAAAATATTTACGAATAGATTTTGTTGCACATAACTATATTTGAAAAAAATATAAATATTTTAACAAAAAAAATTTATTTAAACATACAAGAAGAATTGCTTCAAGAAGAATTTGTTGAATATCTCGATCTGTTTCACGTTGTTTATTACTTGGTAAATATTGTAAATCAATTGGTAATTGTTCATTTTCTTCTTCCGTTAATTCATCAGCTGTTGAACCAGTAAGTGGTAAAAGTAATGAACATATAAAATCATCATTATTACTCATATGATAAATTAATTGTTCATGACTTTCTAATTTAAAAAAAAAATTAATAATTAATCATATGAAAATTTTATTAAAACAGACCATGATCAAAACAACAATTTTTAAGTATACATGCAATACTTCCACGTCGTATAATTGAATGATTTTGATCTGTAAAACATAATAAACGTTTTAAATGTTCATTATCTCTTAAACGTTGTCGAATTATTTTTGATTGTGTTAAATTAACAAGAAATGCTGATAAATAATCTAGATTATTTTTTTTAAAATTATAATCAATTGTAGAAAATGCTTGAATAACATTATCAAACCATAATGGATAATTTTTATCAAAATGATTTATTAATTCATTTAATTGATCAATTGTTATTGTACGAGATGTTATATTTGATAAAAGTTTACATCCAGCATCAGCATGTTCATATTGACGATCATCAATACAATGCTAAATATAAAATTATGTTTCATTTTTTATTATAAAGTGAAGGTAAAAAAAAAAGTTTAGAAACGAAATATTTTGAACTTTTCTTTCTTAATGGTAATAACGAGAATCAATCAGAGAACATATTTATGTAGCTTGAATACTTTTCCTATCAGGAGGAGTACTTGTTAAATTTTCATTAATAGATTTGAGTGAAAGATCTCTGAAAATCAAGACTCTAGAAAATCAATTTTATAGTTTCTATCGAAAACGTTTTGCTAACAGAGAAAACATTTCTGAACAAAATAAGATGCTTCCAAGCTCTCGGTGACCTATCTTCGGCGAACTGTACTCATTCTACAAAATGTAAAGCACGGTAAATTCACACAAATTTTCATGAAAACAATAGAAAACAGCTTTTCTTTTTTGGTCTATCTCACAATGATTGTCATTCACTGAAGACATCTTTTTTTTTTTTGTTTTCAAAAATGTTTTCTCTGTTAGCAAAATATTTTTGACAGAATTCGGAAAACTGATTTTTGAAAGACTGTCTCGAGAAATTCTCGGAAGAATATAGGTTTCAGTTCTCTCTACATTCATAGTCATACCCATATTTGAATATCCACGGAAAAGACTGTATACCACATATTCGTTATATCTCGTAGCATTTCTGGAAGTAAGACACTACTAGAGTGTTTTTTTTAATTTGTGGACAAGCAATGCATGATGATGTCAATTTCGTAAATTTCAACGAATTCTCGGGTTCTTAGCTTTTCTTCAGTTGTTGAAGTTATACTTTTGAGAGCTCTATGAATTCAGAATTCATGAAATTCTGACATATATCTTTTGGGAAATTTTGGTTTTCTCGAAAGCTTTCATTCAAACTTGTTAATTGAAACTTGACAAGTATCTCTCGTGATAGTAAATTGTTTCAGATATTCAAATCTTTTTTCTGATTGGTTCTAGCTGTTACTGTTAAGAAACCAAGTCAAAAATACTTCGTTTTCAAATGTTTTTGTCTTCACCGTAGGTTTATGATTTTTTTTTAAAATTCGTACTTTTAATAATTGTAACCAAAAATCATTTGTAATTGACATTTGTTTATTATTAAGTATTGATAATTCATTATCACCTGTTAAATTAACTAAAAAAAGAAGTGCATCAAAACGAATTGATTCTTGAACATCTTCAAATACTAGACGGCAAATACGTGATAATAATGATTTATTTGGATCAGTGTTAGGCAATGATGATAATAATAAATGACGACCTTCTTTAGATGCAGTTAATGATAGTAATGTCTGAAGTGCAAGTGATTTTATATCAAGACGCCCTTGTGGATCAAGAAATTCAGATAATTCATCTAATGCAACGGAATTTAATGACATCTGAAGAAATAGAAAGCATAACAGCACACGTTTATTTTTTGTAAGCATTTATCGTTCTTGAGAAAAAGTAGCATTCTAATAAGAATCACAATTATAAATTTTCTTTTCTTTGCATTCATTTTATAATTTACGCGTTGGTTTAATCAGACCAAAAGAAAAAACAGTACAGTATTTTATTAAGTTTCTTGTTGTGTTATGAAAAGAAAAAAACTGAGCGAAAAAAAAATTAAAGTCAAAATGAACGTCTTCTTACAGAAAACCCATAGAAAGGATGAATAACGCCAAAAAAAAGAATATGTGAATGTGACAACATTGTGGACAAAAAGAAAAGAAAAAAAATGTGAGTTACAAAAAAAAAAGAAGACAAAATAAGAACAAGAATGTGTCCCAATGGTTGATCAATTAAACCTTGGTCAAAGCTAAACAAAAAAAAAGAAATTTTAATAAATTATATTATTATAAAATAATAAATGTTAAAATCAAGTTAATTATTTCAACACCGGCATATGAGCAAAGAAAACAAAAACAAACCAGCACCCGTGTCACATCTTGTTTATGTTCATTTTCGTAATTAATAGAAGAAAAAGGTGCTTCTAGTGTTTCTATAATAATTCAAGAAACAAAATTAAATTAGAGATACACACTCAAATTAAAAAACAACTAGACAAAATTTTACCCACACACACAAAAAAAAATAAAAACAAAAACTAACAAACCAAGATATAACGAAATTTTTATTTCATAAAGCTTCAATAACTTCTAGACAAAAATGAATATGAATAAGCAAGGTTATATTCGTTATTAATATCAAGGTGAACAAAAACGTTTAAGCAGAAATATAGTTTTTTTAAATAAAAATTATCATTTAGGGAACCTTTGAATATTTATTTTTTTTCTATTAACGATAACTGTTACGAATAGATGGTATCTCTTAGAAAAATACAGAGGACAAAAATTATTTAGAGAAGAAAAAGAAAAAATAATCATATTAACATACTTTCAAGAGCTTCACTTGCAAAATGTTGAACATCATGATCAGAATCTTGACATAATTTTTCCAAACATGGTTTAACATGTAAAGCTAATGCACTAAAAAAATACAAAGAAAAATATTAACTGTTTAGTCTTTGTTAGATCTTTTTCGATTCATTCATAGAAATTATCTATTAGGAATAACAAAGTCATTGAATCGACATGGTTTCTGAATATTATTTAGAGGCTGCAAATAGTATTTAAAAAAAAAGTTGTTAGAATGGATGTAGCTGCTGTTGTTGAGCGCCAGAAAATTGTTTTATTCTATCTTTTTTAGGACATATTTTTTCACTATTTTTTTACTTAATCCTTCAAAAATGCAATTAGGAAGGATTTCATATATTATAACGAGATGTTATTGATATACGGCCTTTGATTGTATATCAAAAACGTTTGTTACAATCTCTGACGTTTTCCATGACAATGTCTGTCATCATTTGTGGAGATGTAAATTTCTACCCTATATATACGTCAACACTCCTATGAGATCGTGTTTTACAAAGTATGTTTTTTGTTTTTTTTTTATCTACTTATACAGACTAATTATTCTGATGTTGATATATAGCACTACAGGTGTAATTTATTTGCAGAGTGGTTTTTAGAAAATTCTTGATTACAGATGTGAAAATAGCATTTTTCATGATAATTTAGAAACCTATAGCTCTCCGTTATAATCTTCTTTCTGGAGATGGCCTTAACAATAGGAATGGATGATTTTGAATCAGAATCAGAATCAGAATCAATGCAAGGTCTGATCTCAATCCGAAAATAGTCACTTCTATAGAGGTCTCACTAAATATCATCTATCGAACTGAATCATTTTTCAAAAAAAAAAAAATAATTCACGGAAATCATAAACTCACAATAGAACTGCGAAAAAAATCACATTAATAATAAATTCAATTTTTATGTTATTCAAAACAAATGGTTCATTTTTTATTTATTCTTCATTTCCACAATGAAATAATATCACTCAAATTTAACTATAGCGGTGCCATAATTAGCACGTACATAAGCTATTCCGATAGTTGACGTGACACAAATCTACTCAATACATGACAGAGAATGAAGAATCAAACTAAAATTATTATTTTGCTCGATAATTACTTTTGATCAAGTGCTGGATAAATGCGTTGTAATGTTTTAGCAACATTAAATCGAACATTAGCAACAGGATCACTGGCAAGTGTTACTACAGTTGGTAACATCATTCGTTGTGTTATGTCTTGACCACACGATTCAGCCAAGGCCTAAATTAAATTAAAAGTAAAAATAAAACAAAAAGATCTTTTTTTTTGTTTTTGTAATGTTCATACATTAACAGCAAATAAACATGTCATTCGATATAAATAATTTTGATCACGTGCTAATTGTATAACTTTTGGTATAACCGTACTTTGTGCCCAATCACGACCAAATTTTTCAACTAACTTTTTTAAATTATTTGTAGCTGCTTCACGTATGGCAAAGACATGATCTGTAAGCCAACTCATACAAAGACTACTTAATTTTTCATCAAAAAATTCTGGACCCTAAAAAAAGAAACATATCTTAATACAATGAAAAAAAAATAAAATCTAAATTAAAAAATAACATACAAGTTGACCAGCTAATAATGGCATATATTCAATAATACCAAGACGTACACGCCATTTAGCATCACTTGCTAATTCAACTATAGCTGGTAGAAGACTTTGTGATAATTGACGAACTCCAATAACCTAATTAATTCGATTAAAGATTTATTTTTTTGTAAGATCCAACTAATTCGAAATTTGAGAAGATTTTTAAAAAACGGCTCAGTTTTCGAAAAAATGGTCAACAGCTTTTTCTGATTTAGTGTGCAAAACTAACTATAAAAACTCAACTTAAGTTGAGTTTTTATAATTAGTTTTGCAGACCGAATCAGAAAAAATTATTGGCTATCTTCTCGAAAACTGAGCCATTTTCTAAACAAGTTTTTTCTCGTAAAAATAGACTTTAAAATTAAAAAAAAACCACATTTTCCTATGTAGTTTTACTCGTTCTAACCAATTATAGACAAATAAAAGTTGTTTTTTTTAAAATTCTTCTCAAATTTCGAATTAGTTACATCTTATAAATTATTTCACAAAACAAAAATCAACATACCTCATTTATACAATCAAGATTTGAAATAATATTAAGCCTAACTTCAGGATAATCATCTTTAAGTTGACTAAGAAATAATGGTAAAAGATGTTCAAGTGTACTAAAAGAAAAACGAATATTATTATCTTTGTTTTCTAATTAATATAATACGAAGAAGAAAAAAACACATACTTATCCTTGCCAAGTAATGGTGAAAGACCCATTATAACTGAAGCTAATGCTGATTTAACATGTTGATTCATATCACCAACCATATCTTTAACACATGGTAAAATTTGTGACATAATCATTTGTTCACGTGTATCAGCTGGTAAATGAGTAGAAAAATCTTTTAATTTTGATGCTGCTGCTGCACGTACTTCAGCTTCAGGATCTTTTAATAATGCACAATAAGATGTAACTAAATCATTTTTTGTTATTTCAGGACCAACTGCTTTTTGTAACTAAATATTAAAGATTAATTCCTTTTAGTTTATTCCATGAAGAATATTATTAATAATAGTAATAAAGTTTTTTTTTTTATTTTTACTTCAACAAGTTTATCAGCAACAACATATCGTACACGCCATGATTTATCTTCTGTAGCAGTACGTAATGTTTGCATCATTTGTTGTTCAAGATCTTCATGTCGAAATAAATTTGCCATAGATATACCAGCTTCAATAGCTAATAAACGTACACTATCTTGTTCATCATTTGCCAAATTTGTAAATAATGAAACAAGTTCTTGACGTAAATACTCAGGTTCAACAACTTTAGCAAATTCACCTAATTTTGATGCAGCTGCACGACGTACCATTGGTGTATCATCTTGACAAAGACTTTTAAATAATCTTTAAAGGAAAAAAAACAAAAAAAAACCAATTTCAATTGAATAAAATCTTTACTGTCGTAATTCGCCTTTAACATGATTTGAAACACGTGAATAACACACAGATATAAGACCTGATGCTGATGTACGTGATGTAAACCAATCACCTTGTGCTAAACGTTTAACAGTTGGTACAAAATATGTTTCTAAATCTGTTGTTGAATGTTGTGGTGCTAATATACGAAGTGATTCAACAGCTTTATCACGTACAATTGTTTCTTCAACTTGAGCTAAACTTTCTAATGGTGGCTAAAGAAAATTTCAAAAAAAAAGAATAAAACTTTTTGTTTTTCTTTTCAAATCTTATATACCAATAAAACGTGAACATAACTTTCACCACCAACAAGTTGTGTAAATGTTCCTAATTGTTCAGCTAATGCTAATAGAACTTCATCTTCATCATAAATTGTATCTGCAAAAGAAAAAGAATATATTCGTTTATTTATTATTATTGAAAAATAAAAACAAAAAGAACGAACCAGTCAAAAATGGAATAAGTTCAGATCGTGTTCTTTCAACACCAAGCGCCAATGCAATTGTGGATAACTTCTTTATGCTATTTAAACGTAACTAAAAACACACACACACACAGATACAAATCTTATCATGAAAGAATAAATATTATTACTTGAACATCTTCATTACGAAGTTCATCAATTAAAACAGCTATTGGATAAAGACTTTCATCTGATTGAATATCTCCTGAAGCCATTTTTTCACAGAAAAAAACTTTTTTTAATGTTGGAATAAAATTAAATCTATAGATCAGAAGAAATAAAAAAGAAAGAAGAATTGTGTGGCATTATTAGTAACGTCACGACGAAGATGTAAATATTGGATATCAGGAACAATGTTAACATTATTAACCATTAATTTATTATGAACGCCTCGCGCATAGAATATTTTATAGTGTTTGTAAACTTGCGGCATCTAGAGTCAATTTAGTTTGAAATTTCAAAAGAAAGAAAAAAAAATTTAAATTTCTATCACAGTTTAAAAAAATAGAGAGAGCTTCTTTTTCTATTATTTTATTCTCATTTAGTTGTTTTTTTTTGTTCAGCTGTAAATGTAGCCCATATTCTTGGTACGCTTGAATCAAGTAAAATATAAGCTAAACCATCGGTGCATACAAAAGAGTATAAAAAGTTTTCGTTGATCTTCAAGGATTGGTTGTTATATAATAAAATTTGCTATCACATTACAAATAAAAGCAACAAATTTTGCATTTGTAGTTGTTATACGAAAAACAATAGATCAATAAGCTAGTAAATGCATCAACAAAATTGATAATATGATCAGAACCATAAGCCATAGCTAAAAGCATGAGATATTGATGAAACTTTACATAGGCGTTCAGTTCAAGAAAGTAGATTAATAAAAAAAAATGCACACCTCTATACGTTACTGTTCAGGAGATTTCCAGAAACCAAACTACAGAACTTATGTTGCTTTCATTTGAAAGAGAACTCATTACCACTTCGAATGAAGGCAAGGTTTTTTAAATTTTTTATTCTGTTTCATTTTTCAGATCATAGATACTAAACAGTACAAGAAAATTGAATAACTTGCGAATTTATAGAAAACATAGATCACTTGAAGCTTTTTTCCTATTCATTTACATGTGCAATCATCATATTCTTTTACTTCAAGTCTATGGATCATAATATATCATAAATAGATGAAGTATTAGCTGGATGATATACGTAAGATAGTGTGATAAAATGATTTATTTTATTTTCTTACATTAATTTAGATCAAACAAAAGTTACGATTTTATGCTTGATATTTACACGAGTTTTTCTGGTAGGAAAAAGAAACCTATATTAAACCTCTTGGCTAAAAAAGAAAATCATCTATAAATGTGAAATGACATCGAAGAAATAATATTCCATCGATCATATGATCTACTCGGGATGTTTACCATTGAAATTTATGTGCAAGTTGAATTGAATACTGAACTTAAGCATTTATAACACATGATTACAATTTCTAAACAAAAATATTTAATATCATTAGACAAAATGTTTATTAAACTACTATACAAATTGAATTATACATATCTCATTAAGAATAATAATTTATTCTATAGAATTGCAAGCAAAGAAAAAGAAGAACAAATGAATAAAGGAAGATGTTAGTTGACAGATATTAAACTAAAATGAACAAGTGAACAAATGATACTATCAAAATCAAAAATAATAAACCGTTGTTTTATATATATATATATATTTATCATTCAGTATAAAACAAGTTCGGATTTCGTGAGTTCTGAACTTCTGGAACTCTCAAATGTGTAATTTCACTCACAAAACTGAAAGAAATCTTGAAACTCAAGCAACTTCAATAATTGAAGCAACTCTAAGAATTCAAGAATTGAGTGAAATTCAGATAATGGATTCACTCTAATGTTTCAAACGAAATTGATATCATCACATATTGCTTACTGACAAATTTTAAATAACTCCAGTAATGTTTTACATCTAGAAATTTAGACTAAGGAAAATGCTAACGGAGATGATAAATATACGGTACAATCATTTCCGTAGATATTCACATATGGGTATGGATGTAGAGAGATCCGAAATCCAAATTCACATCCTTCGGAGAAGTTTGTGAGTGAAGTTTCACTTTTGAGAGTTTTGAGAATTCAGAACTCAAAGAATCCGATCACTCCTGATTTCGTAATTATGTATATATGATGTCTTCTCCTAATATTTTCTACATATAAATATAATAAATTTAACTGAACATGCACAAATCATAAAATTTTCCTAGAAAATAATAATTCAATATCTATCAAGACATTTTACAGATTCAAAAATACTAAGTAAATATAAAATCAAAATTAAGGTAAATTGATCTTTTTTCTTTCGATAACAATCTATTAAGAAAAATGTATAGATTAATTCATTTCTGTATTCTTTATGGTATGTGATACATCTGTTTTCAATGGTAACGATGTTAAATATTCATCTTCTTCATTTTGTTTTGATTCGTTCGAATGAAATCTAGCCTATTTTCGAGGTACTGCTGATCCATATAAAAGATAAACAATACCACCAATAATATAGATTATTGCAAAAAGTAAGAGAAGTTTTCGCCAATCTTCAAGAATTGGTTGTTTTATAATAAGACCAGCTACAATGTTACTCATAAGAGCACCAATTGTTCCAAGTGCAGTTGATATAGCAAAGATAATTGATGAATAAGCTGGAGCTATATCAGCAAAGTTAATAACATACCCAGCACCATAAGCTATAGCTATAAATATTTATAAAAAAAAGTTCATTTAAAAGTTTTTTTATGTCTAAATGAATAAAATTTATCTATTTTTTTTTAGCAATTTACCTGAACCAACAAGAAATATAAACACAACTATAATACCAAGTATTTATCGTGTATGATCACAAAAACAAAGAATAATGATACATGTTGCTGGAATAAATGATGTAAGAGAATTAAATAATTTACGAACATTAGTTAATGACATCATATTTGTTCGTACGAGACGATCAGCAAAAACACCTTTGCATATCAAATAAATAAAAAATTTTAATTTGTTTTCTTTTATCGAAATATTTAGTATATTTTACCAGTTGAAAGACTAACGATTGGCATAAATATAAATCCTCCAGCTAAAACATATCCTGCTTGTTGAACAGGAATACGATGAATTTCAGTTAATAATTTACCAACATTTGTATAGAAAAAGAAAAGTCCAAATATATTATAAAATTGTGTGATAACTAATGCAATAATAGGTTTTGAACGAAGAATTTTTTTCCAAGGTAAAGAAGAAAATGAAGTAGATCGTTTTTCTTTATTATTTATACCAATACTAATACCAATACGTTCACATATATAATTTCGTTCTCGTTGACTTATTGTTCGATGAGATAGAGGCGAATCAGCTACTAACTATATCCATAATGGAAGCCATATAAAACCAAATATAATTGTTAAAAGAAATATATAAACCCATCCTGAATTAACATAACGACAAAAGAGACCACCAATTAACATTGTTATAGCTTTCAAGAAAAAGAAAAACAAGAAATTATTAATAGTAAATACAAAAAATAAATAAATAAATATATTGATTTACATGTGCCCAAATTTGTACTACAAAATCCAATTGATGTCAAAGTACTTCTTTCTAAAGGAACAGCCCACATTGACCAAAAAGTATATGTAGCTGGAAATAATGGACCATGACCAAGACCTACAATAACTCGAAAAATAACAGCAAAGGTAAAATACATATCATGAAGATAATAAATAGCAACCATTGATAATGTAGCTGTCGAACTCAATAGAAGACCAAAAGTAAATGTTCGTTTGGCACCTATTTTGATCGATATCTACCCACCTGTATATATATATGAAGAAGAATATGATGAAACACTTTTTTAAATTAAAATTATGCTTTATTTATCTACCAGGTGCTAGAGTAAGAAGATATCCAAAAAAATGAGCACCAAGTAAAATTTGTTGTTGAGATTCACTTAAAACAAATTGTTTATCTTCAAGATATTGAGATCCATATTTAGTTGGTATTTTTATTGTTCTGTTATGAGTTTGAATAGAATATGATGTTATGCTTGATGCTGTATTTATATTTGTTCTATTAACCATACAAACAATACCCATAGCTAAACTAACTCGTTGTGCGTATTGAGTAAAAAGTGCAAATGAAACAAGTGGACCTAAAGTGAAACGAGTTGATGGAATGAATCGTGGTGACGTCAATACATTTCCAGAAGCCATAACCCTAAAAGAAAACTACAATAAAAGTATGTGACAATGATCAATAAATAGAAAAGAATCACAAAACAAAATGAGTAAAGGGCAAGTACACATTATTTGATTTTTTTTTCATCTTTTTCTTCTACTGTTTTATTCTTTTGATGATTATCTTAATAAAAGCCTTGGTGTTCGAATAGATATTAGTCAAGCATAGAAATCAATTACTTATCTGTTAATAAAATGCAAGAGTAAGCAACAGTGTTATGTGTATCATATATATATAGAAGATAAGAACTACAGGTACTCGAAAAAGTATTCGGACACCCCCAAATTTTTTTTTGTTTTTCTTGGTTTGCGAAGCAGAAACAAGAGATAAAATTTTTCTTTCTTCACTAAAATACTATACCAACAGATAGAACTCGCTTTGCTCGTTCCAGCAATGTGCAAATAATATAATTCCGATGTCAAAAAAGTGTACACCTAACATATTGGAAAAGCAGACATTTTCATCAGAAATGTTCTCGTAATTCGACATAATAGTCAAAATTGCTGATTTGTATAGAGAACCTAGTTCGAAATAAGGATTATTCACTGGTGAAATAAGAAAATTTTTATCTCTTGTTTCTGCTTCGCAAATCAAGAAATACGGATAAACATGGCGGTGTCCGGATACTTTTTTGAGTACCTGTATATTGAAATCATTCATATTAAACAGATAAATAATTGTCGTATTATGTAATATATTCAATAAAACATTTTTTGTTTTGGATGTTTCTGAAGCACTTCTCTTAATAACGATCGTTAGTTCAAGAGAATAATTATATATCCAATCTAATAAGACATCTTGTATCATTTATTGTTCATATTCAGTTCATGAAAATCGTATATCTCGAAAAAAATGGAATAGTATTTTTTAATGAAAGTTTTATTATTTGATTATCAATTCAAGTTTAGTATTAATATATGTCTTCTTAATCATACAAACAATACCAATTGAAAATTAATACATTATGTATATTGAACAATATAACCGAAAAAAATCAATAAAGCTAAAGAAAACGAGTTAATGGAATAACTGGACAATTTATGTTTTTAGTTTGCATAGACATCATCATAACGAGAAAAATATCTATATTTAAAATCATCGACAATACATATTCTTTTAACTATTAAGTACAAAGTATGAAAATACATATAGATTATTAGATAATTTATTCATAAGTAGAGTTAGTACTTACTAAATTACACGAGAGAGAAAAAATGAAGAATTAGATATATCAAAGACGGCAAATAATCTACTGGAATAAATATAATATGATCTGAAAGAATGGAATTACATTACTAACAGAGATTTAAAAAAAGGAAAGAGTAAATAATTGATATTCCAGAACAAAGAAGAAAAACAATTCGAAGATGTTGAATAAGAAAATAAAACATACGGCAAAAACATATCGATAAATTCTTAGCTGTTATTGCCGCTGTTTTTTATTCTTTTCACGATTACGACTCAGTTTTTATTGTTTTATTTTTGTCGATTATTCAAATATTGCTGCAAATCATTTATTGATCAGTGCATCAATCAGACTGATTTAAACACAGTTTACAATCCGCTTTATGGTAATAACTAATACAAACGTACGAGACCATTCTCTGATAATCCTTGATAAAAATATGAAGCTTTAATAATACATACTTTATCTTAATATTACAAGCAAGTTAGTCTTTTGAATATTTTTTTTTTAATCTTGAGAGAATTGTTTATTGCTATTTATTATCATTATATTGATCATAATGAGATAAGTCACAGATAGTTTTAAATATAGTGTATTTTGTTTACTTAGAATCGATTTTTCTTTCCGCTTTGCTTACTCAAACTAGTGGCGACGCTATAGGGGGGACTGAGCTCTCTCGTCAAGAAATTGTAAAAGTTTTTGCTAGCACTAGTTCCATAGAAAGTCTGAGAGAGACTCAGTTCAGAGATGCAAAATCTGTCGCTAAAACGAAAAACTCTCTCTGCTATCTAAATAAAGGAAAAATCGATTTACTTAACACACAAAAAAAGTCATATAAAAAACCTAATCTTAATCAATCATCAATTAATAGAAGTAGTTTTCATTCGAAAATGTAATGAAATATATAGTTTAATAAAAGAAGAAACTGCTTTGATACTTTCTTATCAATATATGAATTATAGAAGCTATGTACGAAGCTTGTACTCTTATTATTACAAGACAAACGTTTTATTCAAATTTTCAAATGAAACAATTTTCCAAAAATTTCCCGGAACTTGAAAGATTTCTTTCAATGCGTGTTGGCACACACAGATAGATTCTGATCATCTGGCTCAGTTTTTCTTCTGGCCAAAAATTTTGGCGTCACTAGTAATTCAATATGGACAATGTTGAATAAACACAAAGATACAACATATGATTGATGGTTTGTGGCCAACATAAGAAAAAGGAATTTCTAGTTCATTTTTTATCGAAATATCTTTCTACATGTTAAAACCAAAGATCAATCTCTTCGATTAAAAGATAGTTGTTATTCTTTTTCTTAGAATGTACATACAAGAAATAACTCGATTTTTCAGAGAACTAGATTTACATCGAATGATATATATGTTCCTATCATTTTTTTTAATCATATATCTTCTTTGTTATGTATTTCTTAGTATGTCCTTGACAATTCTATTGATTAATATTCTTGTTGTTCTGTATTTCTTCAATAGTATCATACAAAATGTTTCTGTGTAAATATTTAAACATACACAGAGTACGAACTAATTCATTTTTCATATTCATTAATATCTTTGTTTTTCTTTTGAAGAATAACATTCTGCAAACATACATATCAGAATATTTGATTAAAACATAATGGTATCAAAATATTTTGAATAGCAAATAAATATCTAATTATTGATAGACAATCTATCCTTTAACATCTTAGTTATTTATTATTCAAAATATGCCATAAAATCTTTATGATTATTCAGATTATCATATAAATAAAGTAAGTATCCGATTATCATTGACAAGCACTTGTATAAAGTTTATCATGTTTAACAATTATTCATATGACTATATGATCAAATCAACTGTGTATATATTTTGATCATCTATGAAAAAAAACGAAAAGAAAGAAATCCTCTTAAAAATAAAATCATATTAATAACGATATATAAATTTCTATTCAGAATCATATCATATACAATCTGATATTTATACAAATAAATACGAATTATGTTCGTAATAATTTTTTATTTTTTACTATTCATATCTAAAACAGACGAATAAAATAATATCTATTTTTAATCAATACAATTTACAAAACGGATACAGATTAGAAATGATGGCAATCAAAAAACAAAATTGTTCTGACGAAAAACTTTTTATCGAAAATTATAATGGTATCCATGTTGAAGTAATAATACCAGTTATTAAAAATAAAATTAATAATAATAAAATAAAAATTTTTATTCCGATTGATTTCATCGTACTATTTTTATCTGTATCATTTTTTGAATCTAAATTTATTTCTTCAGATTTTTCATGAACAATAGAAATAGCCGCAACATCATTTGGATTAAAATCAATACGTATAAGTGCTGCTTTAGTATGACGTTCCCAATTGAAACGTTGTATGAAAAGAAATAAAAAAGTATTAGTCACTGTTTCTGCAACTATAATACCAATCCAAAATCCATATATATCCATACGAACAACAAACATTAATAAACCTGCAAGAGGAATACCGAATGCATAAAAACCAATAAATGCAATTATAGCGCCACATTTTTGTTTTCCACTACAATCAAAAATAAAATATTAGAAAAACAAGAAAAAGCACTTCATTTTAGACTTTTACCAAGCTTTAACTATGCCTGTATTAATCACATTATATCCATCCCATATTTGCAAAAGAGCAATAAGTAATAGAACACGTCGAGCAAGTGTTAATGCATCAGGATGTGTATTATAAGCAAATGGAAACCAATAATGAAAAAGTGTAATTAAACATATATTAATTAAAATAATAATGGCACCAACTGTATATGTAACATTTTTTGTATTAGCTGCTTCCATAGGTTTTCCACTACCTAAAAATTGACCAATACGTATATTAGCTGCTGTAGCAAATGATGATGTTACTAAATAAAATAACCATGCTGTTTGATAAGCACATACTTGGGCTGATAATGAACGAATACTAAGATAAGCAGCAAAATATATACTTAATTCAATTGACCAAAATTCTGTCCTATAAAAAAAAAAAATAAAGAAAACTTTAAATCAATTAAAATCTATAATAAATCTTTACGTACATAATCATTAATATACCTGGTGCTGATAATTTTAAATATGTTTTCCATTCATTTAAACATGCTCGATTTATTGGATACCATGTTTCCTTATAAATTGATGAAAATCGAATATAAAAAAATGCACATACTGCAATTATAGCATATGAAATAGTAATTGATATAGGTACGGAACGCATATCCCAGTGAAATTTATATAAGAAAAGATAATTTAAAATTACATTAACACCATTACCAAGTAAATTAATTATTAATAAAGGCCATGTTTTTTCGTTTGATGCTATATATTTTTGAAGTAACATTGATAAACCATCAAATGGAACAGCAACAAGAAATGAACGTAAAAAAGTATCAGCTAATCGAACAACTTGTTGATCGTGCTCAATTAATTTTAATACATATTTCTATCAAATAAAAAACTTTAAAAAAAATACATATATCGTGCCGGTGTTATAACGTCAGCAGAAAATTTTGTCGAAGTTATTAAACATCATCTTAACAGCAAATAATAATCATTCATTTGATGATATTATAAACAAAATGTATAATTCTAGTTAATTTTTCACTTTAATAACATACATTTTGGTTTATTTTTAAGATTAAATAAATAATGTAGATATTATTGAGAAAAACTGAGAATCAACACCTTTTCGAGTACTTTTTTTTTTAATATCTCGCAAGATTCTATTAAAATTTCGACATTTGTTTGACCGTCGAATAAAAAAATGAGGATAAATGCTGTCTTACGATCTGCTATATAACATCAAAAGGTAAGTCTCGACATTGGAATAAATTCAATAAGTTAAAAAAATGAATTCCAGAAGCCTATTGCTGTTTCAAGTCACATGTCATTGTCACTTTCTTATCTACTAATTATAAGCCCATTAACCTTCCTATATCAACTTGATATATTCTTTTATTAAAGCATTTCAATGACTTTATCTATGCAGCATTGATATAAAAATAGTTGTAAAACCCAATAAAAATTTTAAAATCCGCTAAACTGACGCTTTTTCACTTCTTGACATAAGGTGTGACCTTACAGGTAGTTAATTTCATTCATACGTAAATAATTTTTTACATTAACGATCAATTTGAGTCTTATTTCAAATTAGAACACTGAACTTTAAAGGTCAATATCATTAACTGCAGAATATCATGTCATCTGAACTTTAAGACAAAACATCTAAAATGTCGACACTATGTAATGTTCTAGTTTTTTTCGAATAGTTCCTATAATTCTCATTTATTCTGGTCGCACACTTAACTCTACGTTATTAAAATGAAAAATTAAATAGAATTATACATTTTGTTTAGAATCCCATCAATTGAATGGTTATTATTTGTTGTTTAATTGATGTTTAAGAACTTCGGCATGACATATTATATATATATATATAGTAAAAATATTTTAACATGTCAATTCAAAAATTCTTTTCATTATTTCTTAAAATGAAATTTTTCTTTATTTCTAAATAAATCATTACCACATTAAGCATCAATGTCCAAGAAACCAAACAAGAATATCCAGTTATAATAACAGCTCGTTGTATAGTTAAACCCATTTTACGTTTATTTCCACCGAAACATTGTGGTAATAATGTATCACAACCAAAATTAAGTCCAAGCATTAAAGAATTGGCAATAAGTATATAAGTAGATAAAGCTAAAGCACATGCATTTAATTCTATTTGTCCACGTGCATGACCTACAAATGCAAGTGAAACAAAAGAGATAAGCCATGAAGCAAGAACATTTCCCAAAGCGAATGGAAAAGTAATTTTAATTAATATTAATGCTTCGTCACGAAATCCAAATGGAAAACATCGTTGTATCAAAGACGTTGATGGTTTCTGTATTAATATTTCGACCGTCTAAATAAGAAACGAATATTTGAAAACAATACATGTAGATCAATTTTCAAAATTTATAATAGATAACAAAAAGTTGATGAAGTTTTTTTTTTCTTTTTTTTGTCTTTTTATATAATAATACTTGTGATGGTGCATTGTTAGTTAATGAATCTTCATCGATCTTATTCGATGTTTTGTCAATAAGATTCTTATTGCATGTTATTTGTGTCATTAATATTGTTGATAAATTATTCTTTATCTAAAAAAAAACAAGTAAATATTAATATTTTCTACGATTTTTATTCACTAATAAATAATTGACAATTTTATCTATCAATCAAACTAAATTGATTTCATTTTTTTTTTCTTTTGTTAAAATCATGTAATTCATTATTTTCTCGAACAATACAACAACATTCAACACAGGCAATCAATTAACTTCGGTATCACTCTTGTGTTTTTCTCTGAGTCACTCTATATAATGAGTTTTTATGAAGAATTTGATGAGTCAGTTTATTTATTTTATTTACATTTTAGACAAAAAAAAAAGCGATGCTCTTTTGATAATTAAACAGAAGAAGAAGAAAAGAATGAACGAGAATTGAATATAGTAAACAAGACGATACTATTTAGTGCTTTTGGCTGATGTTAGGAAGAAAATTCTTGGCAAAAAAGAAAGATCTTTTCTTATACTCGGAAACACGAACTACACTCTCGTTTTGATTGTAACGTTAAGAACAGAGAAGAAAGGAAAAAGAAAAAGAAACGAAAAAAAACAAGAAGGAAAGAAAAAGAAGTACGACTAGTAACACCCAAACGCCATTTCTTTCTATTGATAATGCCTTAGTTCTGCTGTTGTCGTTGATATTTTTGTTGTTCAGCAGTCGACAGAAAGAATAAAGATAGAAAAAGAAAAAAAGAAGGAGTATAAATGCATACATCATCATACACAAAAACAATGTCATAGACAACGATAGACATAAATTAAAAAAAGAAGAGAAAGTGTTATTTTATTTATTAACCAAACATTTAGAATCTCTACAACTCATTATAACATGCTAAGGTAAGTCTATTGTATTTATCTTTAGAAATAAGTATACTATTATCGTTTAACTTAACATGCGTGTTCTAAACTTCATAATTTGCAGAAATTCTACTATTTCCGATTATGTTGATTATTTTTCTATAAGAACTTCAATGAGATTATTGTATCAAGAATAGCTTGATAACATCGAGTACAAATTACTAACTTAAGACATTTGTAACTTGTCATTTTGATAAAAAAGATTGAAAATAAAAGATAGGTTTTTTTAATAATTTTTTTGAATATTAAAAAAAATGACAAATATTAATTGAGATCAAATATGATCCGTTATTACGAATATTGACCTTGGTTATTTTTTAGTACATATATTTACAATGTTAAAGCATCAAGCAAATATTGTAACATGAATTGAAATTTTATGTTTTTTTTTTTCTTTTCAAAATGTACATAGTACCAAATAGAAAACAAACTTAATTCGTTTTCTTTCTTACCTACATTTAAAAATAGGAGAAGTAATTTTCTTTGTCATTTTAGAATCGAGGCTATTATTTAAACTAGATCAATGATAATTTAATGAATGTTTTATATAAAACTAAATAATGACAACATTCAAACTCATCAAACATATTCATCAGTCTTTTTTGCTACATTAAATTGTATACCATAGTTTTTCTTACTAGGCATGCAAAACAAAAAGGAGGATGACGACACTATCAACATGCCTGGATGATAAAAAGAAAAGAGAAAGATTTTGCTTTTTATTTTATTACTTAGAAATCACATAATCATTTTTATTGTTAAAAGTAAAATATGTTCTACGATATTAAAGTTAATAATGTAAAAATAGAAAGAAGTTTTTCACCTTCATATACTTTTCTATTTCTCCAAACATTTCTAATTAATTTAAAAAAAAAAATTGTCATCACAAGTATGTTCATTATGTCTAAACTCTTTTTATTCTATCCTATTTTTTTTCTATGACATCCTCAAAAACAGAGTAGCAGACAACGTATATATATGAGGCGGGAGAAAGTTAAACAACAATTATTTTCATTCATTTTCTTTTTTTTTACTATATCATTATTTTTATCCAAAAGAAATTGATCGAGTTCTAGCTTTGAGTCATTCAGCAACAAAAGAAGAAAATAAATAAATAAATATGACAATTTCATCAGGATTATCATTATCATCATCATTATTAGTATTTGGTCAATATTCAATTTGGTAAGACAAAGAAATCTATGTCTATGTCAATTAATTAGAAATACAAATTTTCGTGTAAATGTTAAATATTGATTCGTGTACATTTTATAGTGTTGATAATTCGCAATCAATAAAACTAACAAAAGTATACGACTATGTGACGTGTAGAAAAGAAATATCGTATGAAAAGAGAACGCAATGACCCGTGTACTTATCCGATCCATTAATCATCCAAATATATAGCAGTTCTGTCTTTTTTTCTATTTACCTAAACAAATTATCTTTCACGTCTACTGTTGGTACGTAATATACAAGGATGTATTTATTTACTTTTATCTGCGTCGAGACAACAAGAATGGGAATAAAAAACAATAAGGATTTCTGTTTCGATCGACTCAATAAGAATAGAACACGCAAAATGTCGACAAATAAATTTATAGAAGTAATATACATATAGGTGAGAGGCCAATGAAAGGCAAGCAGTGATGCACAACCATATCTGTTCTTTCTTTTCATTCGTGGTTTGATGCACGATTCTTCACTTAGTATTGATTTGATAATAGACAAATAAATATCCAACAATGTTAGCTTCATCAAATGCCATGTACGTAAGCGGACTCTAGCCTATTTGAAAAAAAA